>KN822981.1:115212-170111 GCA_000827465.1 Tulasnella calospora MUT 4182 | reverse complement strand
CCGGTACCGCCTCTAATCGAATGGCCTAAGCGATATCCCATGAAGAAAGGAGTAGGAACCTCAGAGCGGTCCTATTTGTTCAATCCTGTCGCGGCGCGGGAGTTGGTCGAGACTTATGGCTTGGAGGAAAACGGATATCCGAAAATCGTCCTAGAGACATACCCTGGTACGACTTCTGCAACTATTAAAAGCGCCAGGATCAACCCTGTCTTCTGTTTTATTCAGGCCCTGGTGTACTTACAAGAGCTTTGCTTGCACTCCCCCGAACAACCCTCAAAAAGTTAATCGTATGCGAATATGGGAGGGGCTTCCACCCGGACTTGGAGGTAGGATTTGATACTGAAGTTAAAACACTCCTTCTCGACTGTATTTGCTGATTCTTGATGCATTAGGCGTTGGCGGCGGCTGATGACCGGGTCCATCTCGTGAAGGAAGGCGCTTACTACTGGACCGTTTACCATGAGTTGGAGGAACAAGGCCACTTTGCTGATCTTCCTCGCCTTGACTTTAACGACGGTAAGGGACATATTTTCTGGAAACGTGACATTGGGGCGAATGGCTGAGCCCTGCAACCATTAGGCATTCACCCAAATTTCCGAATGGTTGGCCATCTCCCTCTGAATGTTCTTGCGGCCCAATGGCTCTCCCAAATTCTTCGAGCCATAGCAGACCGTGCTTGGATGTACGCTTACGGTCGGGTGCCTATCCATCTGCTCATTCCAGAGCCACAGTGGCAGGTAGGTCACTCTATCGTTCCGCAGTTCATTCGGAGCGTCTTCAGACTGACGAGTAATATTGTAGCGGGTTTCAGCGCCACCGATGAGCAAGGATCGATGCAAACTCTCCATCATCGCCCAGGCCAATGCCGACTTTAATTTGACTCTCCCGCAGGACTACCTGAAACCGTACAACTCGTTCTTCTATCCTAGAGGTCATGACGTTACGACTAAGAAACTCAAGGATACCGCCGTTGGAAACAATATGATGGCCGTGAACTTTGTCCCCAAAATTGACCCGATCATCAAGTCTGCCGACTCGGACGAATGGGACTTTCTTACAAGACAATTATTTGTAAACAAGACCTTGAGCTTGGAGAAGAGCATATCGTACGTTAAGAGTTATTGGATTCCCTCGTGTCCCAAGAACATCATGTTCATCAACCATTCAACAGTTATCTTGCACCCGGTGCATCGATTTTACTGGAACACGTCACGGATCCGAAACTGCCTTTAGAAGCCCAAATCCCGATTAAAACCCCGATTCGGGGGTTGACCGTTGAACAGTGGAGGAGCCTTGCCAACGCGTTTTCCAAGTGGCCTTTCAAACCGGATGTAAGTCTCGTGCCTATGCATCAGGTGTTCCTATTTTGACCCTTCTGTGCGTTTCAGAACATCAAGGCCTTGACAAATGATGAGTGGAAGGAGATAAAGGTCGAACGGAAATAACCCTTTTCACCCCCATTGTTTCAGTTCCATGTCCCTTTAACCTCGGTATATAAATTATTCTACACATCCCACAAGATGAAATAGTATGAGAGAGGATAGCGAGACACATACGAACAAAATACAAATGGAGAAAGTAATTGCGTAAATATACGGGTATAGAAAGGAAGGGAATAACATAAGGTACATGGCGCGGGAGAGCAGTTCGTCTAACTGTTCGTGGCATGTTCACGTGTGTGCTGACTGAAGGCTGAGCTCGGTCCTGGGGTGAGAGGCTCCTCCGCCTCTTGTATGGTCTCTTCGCGTAATCCACGGCGAGATGGGCGAAGGGATAGACCGTTGAAGGATTCGCCTTCCGCCCCCGAGTCCAATGCTCGTTCGAGGACCTTTTCTCCTCGTTTCTTCATGCGAAGCGACATGGCATCGCGGAGACAGTCCACGTAGGTTTCATACTTAAACACCTCGGCAAGCAGGTATTTGGACTTGGCTTCCCAGTTACCCATCGCCTTCATGAAGTTTGGTGATCGAGGTTGATACTGTGGTGCTTCCAATCAGTCAGAGCCTTTAATGGATATGAGAAGGGCACAAACCATGTTCTGCATCGGGACCTGTATCTTGTCATGAGCGGAGAGCTCTCGCTTCAATATGGTGACCTGCTTCTGTAAGGCTTCCATCTGTGTCTCTTCATCGTGCATGCTAGGCACGGTTGATGGAATGGGTGCTTTCCAGTCGTTGATGAAGATCTTCTCCATTGCAAAGGGCGAATAGTTTGACCTTGCCGATCCGAGAACATCGAAGCTTCTCTTGCTGATTTTGCTCCGGCCGCTGCGAACACTGAACACGTCGCTGTAGGCATCCGAATTGTCTACGGAGTTGTTGGGTTGTGGATTGCTCTGCATCTGCTCCACTTTGCTCCAGCCGTACTCCATGTTCGAGACGCCTCCTTGCAAAGGTTCCTTTGAAGTCCTGGCGGCCCAGTAATTACAGGTTGAGACCCATTCGTTGACGAGATCCTCCGTTCCTGCTTGGAAGAAATATACCGCATCCGTGGATAGAGTCAACACGAAGCAATGTGGCCGTGATCGGTTGTATCCTGGTGGTGGCAGGACGTGGGCCAACGAGTGTGCCAAGGTGACAGTACCCATCGGCGTTGCGTTAGACAGCCAGTTTCCACCGCCTACACCACCGCCTCGACTGGCTGCGCTCATTTCACCAAAGGTGAACATATTCAACGTTCCCTTCTGAATGACCACGAAAACGTCCGTCCAGCTCTTGTCCTTCGCCCGCTTGCCAGTCGACTCCCAGTACTGTTTCCGACACAGCATTCCTTCTTTTGCCCAGGGCGCTCCTTGTAAGGCGAGCTCCTCGTCTGTAATGCTAACAGTGGTATCCGCCGTATCTACACTGTCGATGCTGTGCACGTCGTCCTCTTGCGCCTCCTTGATGATGGTATGAGACAAGTTGGATGCAAATCCGAGAGTTGGGGCGAATAGTGACGAAGACGAAGCGGAGATAGCCTAAGGAGAGGGTCGCCTTAGTAAAAATCTTTGACCGGATAAGAGTACACTTACATCTCCGAATGAAGTTGCAAAACTGGGCGAAGGACTGACTCGGCCGTCAGTACTGCTGCTGGTGCTGCTGTATGGGCTCTGGGATCCCAAAAGTGTCTGGATGCCACGGATGCTGCCCCGTTTGAGGGCATTAGTGTTGCCATTTCTGCGTTGGCTCCGGCTTCGTCCGAGTAGCGTGCTTCCTGGCGTCAGCGAGCTCATCGAACTGCGCTCCATCGACGACGTTGGCTGAAGGATCTGGCGTTCTTTGATAGCGCTGTACATGTCCTAGATAGAGAGAAAGATGAGCCGCTGAGTTGGCGAACGCTGTCGCGTCGAACCACATACCTTCAGAAGGTTCTCCATCTCTAATTCCCATGAGCGACTGAATACTGGAGGACCCCGAACGCTTGCTGTATGAGGTCTGTTGGGGTCGTTTGATGGAGCAGCGCCATTTGCTGGCGACGAAATAAGAGCGGGGGTGGACGCATTCCCGAGCATGCCGCCGACGGCTTCTCTTGACCCGCTCTTCCAACTCGTGATGCTGCCACTCCTCTTCGACCTCATACGCAAGGTGGTAGGATCACTCGAATCTCCTGACTGCTGACGGTTGGCTTCCTCCGAGTGAGATGGAAGGTCCGGAGTAGAGGCACGAGCTGCGGGGTTTAGTGAGGGATGGGCTGATGCGGTTGGGGCGGATTCGGTGATGGCGAAGAGGGTGTTGCGAACAAACTGTCCACGGGACATATGGGAGGCGATATCGGCGATGTGCAGATCCGTGTTCAAGAGAAGCATAGAATAGGCCACCGAATGGACGACGCCTAGATAGATCGTGTAAGCCAGTTCAAGCTGATATTTAGCCAAGATACGTACTGGGATTTCCGAATATGTTTCCTGGATTGCAGTCCCAGTATCGCCTACCAAACTGCTCCAAGATTCGATCCACTTGTTGGGTTTCAGCTTTCAGGTACAGCTTGCCGCAAAGATGCCTAAGGCGTCGGTCAGTTCGCGATTAAGACCGGAATATCAACAGACACTGACCGGAATGCGTTATCTAATCTGTAGCTCTTGAAGTCGAAGTGATCCATGTAGTAGGATAGAGCTTGCTTGTTCAAGGCGCCACTACCAAGAACGATATCGTGAGCGAAGAAACCAAGTAGGGACCAAACGTAAAGCTTACGATCCACCCAACCACTCGGCGATCTTCTCCCTCGCCTTGAAAGTCTCGTCTTCTCTCCAACAACGATCCGCAAACGACTTGGCAGGGGCGGCCACGTCTTCCTCCGACGCCAGGGCGGGCGATGAGACCGAACCATCACCACCGTACTCAAAGACCGGCACCTCAAGGCCAGAACCGGGATCGCTGTTCATACGTGTCTGCCTTGAAGATGCTGCCAAGCGCATCGTCCGGTTGGGCGGGCTATCAATGGACACCTGGAAGCCTCCACCTGTAATTTGCTGAGGACTGGCGACATCTGCTGAACCGCGTCGGGCGAACACCGAACGTTGCGGAACCAATGAAGGTTCGGATGAGGACATGCCGGTCGTACGAGACGAGTCTGAGTGTTGAGAAATCGAGGACGAAGTCAGAATGGATCACCATGCCGCTGGAAATTACGTCACAACAAATGAAATTCACCTGAAGGGGCTTGGAGCGAACTCCCATACAACCTTGGAGGAGCGGCCCCTGGTGGCAGGCCATGGCCCGATCGCAGAGAGCCTCTCCTCGTTGACGGTTTCGATGACTCCGAAGCGGAGAGGTCAGACACTTCTGGTTCACTGGGCATAGCTGTAACATCCGACGAGTACCGAGTCTCAGGTTCCGAAGGCCGCTTGGCGGTGGATGCCGACACGTTCCTCCCGTAAGACGGTTTAGTTGCAATCGCGTCCGTTGATAGATGCGGCGTTGAAGGTACGGAGCTGGATTGTTCCGACCTGGCTGAACCGGGAGGTGCCAGTTCTGGAGGAGGAAGGTCAGTCGTCAGGGCACGAGGCCGGCCTGGTTTGGTCCTTGTCGAGCTACCGTCTGAAGAGGGAGGACCGGTGAGTCCAGCAAAAGAGCCCCGGAAATCATCAAGTCCACCTGTGGTTGAGAGATTCCAGCCGCCTAGAAGGCTATGCCCGTCGGTGGATTCAAGGTCGGCTGGTGGGGCCGGCGGCAATGAAGGGTGTGCTTTGTCCACATTGACCTCTTGAGAGATCCGACCTCCCATTGCTAGGATTTGTTTCAAGTCCACAGCATCGACGCTCATGCTTCTTCTGCGGTTGCCTCTACCTGTGACGGGTGGCATCGTGGGGGGCCTGCTCTTTCCTTTTCCGGCTTTCAGGGTACCTCGGCCATCGTCATCCCCGAACGATCCATTGTATATTGGGGGCAACGGCTTCGTCAGGTTGGTTGAAGAAGCTGCTTTTGGTGAAGTAAAGAGGTCGTCGCGGAGGTTCGTTGAGCGAGCACCGTACGGTGAGCGAGCGGTGTGAGCTGGCGGCGGTGAGACCGAAAAGCTTGGAGTCCCAGACGGTTGCGTAAAGGGGTTATTGTAGGTCGAGTTCGGAGTGATTGGAGTATTCGGCACCGTGCTCGAAGCCGAAGACAGGCCACGCTGCGATGAATTCAGCTCGGTCAGAATTCGAAGGACGACCGCTCCTTCCCATCAAATTGCACTCACTTGTCTCGTGGTGCCGGTAACTTTCCCCCAGAGTGCACTAGTCTTGCTCCGTATGGTCTGTTTAGGTGCCTGTGGCAAAAGGTTTACGATTGTAAATGGAGGACGACTAATTGGAGACTGGGCAGTTAACTTGTCCCAAGCACTTACCCTCTCAGTATTCGACCACCCATTCTCGAAGGTCGAATGACTTCCGATACCTTGACCAGAAACACCAAGGACCTTTTCTGCCTTCGACATCTTTCCTCTGCTCTTGACGTGAGCGACTGGGGGTGGAGGAGGAGCGTCCGAAAGTGACGGTGATGAAATCACGGAGAAGGACGAAGATGTCGAAGAGCGGGTTCGCTGCCGAGCGTGGTCCTGTTGGTACTGGCCGGAATTCGACGCGCTAGAAGGCTGACCGGGACCACCGAGAACGATGGGAGGTGAGAGATGATTCGACTGGTTCTGCGTGGAAGAATCTCGAGGTAGTTGCTGTTGCTGGTAAGTCGTCGGTGTGCTTCCATTACCAGACGTTGGCTCTGCACCGGTAGCTCCTGCCCGTTCCTTCGACTTCCGCATTAATGCGGCCAAGTCCGGACTGCTAGCTGTTCCGGAATTGCGGAACAGGCTGCGTCGTTTGGATTGTGTCTCGTTCTCGCTGGACTCTTGAAAGGGAACTCCTCCGATTATTGTAGGAGGCGAAGCGAGAGGGCCTGTTGCTGCTGATGTTGTAGCTTGAGGTGTTTCAGACTGGACCGGCGACCTAGATTTTTCTGCAGCGGCATTTCGCTGTTTCTCCGTGGGGGTGCCCCTCTGGAAGCTCGATTCAGGAGTGGGAGGGACGACTGTGGGTGTTGCTGGCTGCTGTCTGGCTGAAGAGGAGCCTGGTCTGCCGCTGCTGCTGCTGCTGCTCCCTCCGTTTCCCGAAGGTGAACTGGTAAGACCCAAACTTTCCAAACGTCTTCCTTCCTCCAACACGACTGTGCCGCCGGCCTTGAGAGCCTGTTCGAAGTCCATGTCGATCCTTGAGGTCCTTCTGCTGGCCTTTTCCGACGCGGTAGGGTTCAGAGCGGGGCTGCTTCCATAGGTCGCGTTCGTGGGTAACCCTCGCCGGCTGTACGCTGATGGTGGGGCATTTGGGGAGCGCGTTGGCTGCGCTGTTTGACGCAAGAATGCCAGGATGGGCGAAGACGGTTAAGAGGAGGGAATGGCTAGGGTGATCGGGCGATTTGAAATATAAAAAATGAGAGGAAGGGAGGCGAGAGACACGATGAGGACTGGACAGAGCAGAAAAGCGCACTTCGGGATCTTTCCGGTTTGCTCAGGGACATCTCATGTTCGCGTCGATAAACCGACCGGCCCAAGACACTCGAAGAGGAACCAGGAGTCGGATTTCGATGAGCTTTATACAACAATGGTACATCGGAGGACGTTCGCAGGGATACAGTGATCAGATCAAGCAGGACAGGAGGAGACCAGAGAACCAAGCTAGAAGACTAACGGGGCGGAGGACACGAACGGCACGGTGTGATGTACAGGTATATCAGCTGCAGGTGGGGGGGAAAGAAACTGGAGGAAGAGGAAAAGAAAAGTACAACATAGATGAGTGACGTGGATTGGAATGGGGAATGGAATCCAAGGATGTGCTTGACGAGGGCGATTTGTGGAAGAGTGAATGATGGTTTCACAGCCAGGTGGCCAGATTCCTACTCAAGTGCAGGTTTAGCTTCGAGGACACTTCGAGTGCAAGCAGCCATGTGTCGCGACATACCAATTATTTGCTTCAGAGCGCTCAATAGCCGCTGCCACCACCACCAAATCCCTCTGAAGTGTCGCAACCTCGTCAGCGAACTGGACAGCAGCGAGGATAAGCTGCGCCTGCTTACGCTGATACTGGCCCCCACCATAACCTGGGTTTGCACCACCAGTAGGGGGGTAGCCACCAAATTGTTGACCATACGCTTGCTGCTGGGGCTGCTGGTAACCGCCGGTGGGGTATTGGCCACCATACGCAGGGTAGGCTTGCTGCTGGAAGCCTCCTCCTCCTCCATAAGCTATTCAATTCAGTCAGTTAAACGATGATCATGGTAGACTAACGATATACACAGAGATCTCACTTCCACCCGAATTTCCTCCCCCACCCCGGGCGTTGGCGAGGTTGACCTTGACGCGACGACCATCGAGATCTTGTTCGTTCATGCTTTGGATTGCAATTTGAGCTTCGCCGTCAGTACCATAGGTGACAAAGCCAAATCCACGAGAACGACCAGTCTCGCGGTCGCGCATGACGATGGACTACGTGGGGGGTGTGGAGCGGCGAACGCACAGCATCATGGGTGAAGGGAACACTCAAGACATTAGATACCATATGAGACGTTGACGAGACACAGCGCTCACATCGACAATGGTACCGAATTGGCTGAAGACCTGCCTCAAAGTATCATCGTTGGTATTCCAACTGAGATTGCCTACAACCATATCAAGCGGACCCCGAACACGCGCAGGACGAGAACGAGGACACACGAACCACGAAACGCGCCGATACCAAAGACGGTATGTATATTGCATGCGTGCCATTACGAGGACAGGAGATTTTGCAGACCGGGGCAAGACAGGACATGCGAGCAGAACGGAGAAAACGGCAGTCAGGATAAGGAACCGAGAGCGCAATTGACGACTCCATAGATCCAGACAGATCGCAGCGGGAGATTAAACAGGAGTAACGGGGAACACTGACCTACGTATACTTTAGCAGGAGTGGCCATTGAACAAGGGATGAAAGATCTGTAGGATGCAGAGTGAGGTGAAAGCTGGATCTGATCTCGAGCAAGGGGAGAGGGGGGAAGAGGGGTTAGAACTTTATACTGGACTGGTGGACCCGACGGGGGTGCAGCTAGCTTTAGCGCGCACGGCCAGTCGGACATTGGGGATGATCCGAGACTGATAACCCAGAAGCCCAGGCTGCACTCGTGCCAGGTCCATAAAGTAAAATGGCAAGCCCCGCGCACGATTCGGTTCAGAAGAACGGTATATAGTGTGAAGGTCGGAGGATAGAGAACTAGATACAATTGGTTAAAATTGGGGGCTGGACGGGCATGTTCGTGCCCAGGCCAGAAGCGGTGATGTTGCGAGCGGAAAGGTGAGGAATTCGTTGAGAGGATAGTGACAAAAACATGGGAACAAGGAAAAGAAAATGAGGATGAGAAAATTAGAGAGACGTTTCGAGCAGTTCAGCTCCGATCGTGAGGTCTGGAGGGTATTCTTCGTGCTATGTACGTGATGTCGAGAGAGGCCTGTCCGCTAAACCGCACTCGGGTCTGGACCGGTTTCGCAGACTTTGCCTTTCTCGCGTTATCGTCGATGTGATGGTCGTGCTGATCTAGGCCGGGCTGCCGCTAGTGCTTCCACTCTTGGCTGTTCTCTTCCGGCGAAGGACACTCCGGATTCCACTCGCTGAAGCGTCACTCCCGCTGGCGTTCTCCGCAGCCTCCTGAGCTCGAGCTTCTTGAACGGCTGGGCTGACTGCAGGACGGCTAGCCGGGTCGGTGAGATCGGCGCTTCCACTGACGCTGTGGCCTCGGCTAAGCGGTGGGGTCGCGGTTTCTCCTTCCTTCTTGCCTGGGGTCACAGTTCCGCTTCCGGGAACCTGGTCTCGAGACGACCTCCTTCCACTAATCGAGATCCTGCGGGCGAATCGTTGGAAGTTCTGAGTTGCGAGACGCTTCAGGTTGCCCTCCTTGTCAGTCTTGCCTTCGCTGGTTTCTTGGTCTTTGAACGTAATCGAGCCACCAGCGACTGACTGGCGACGACTGGAAGAGTCGTCGGAGCTCGGGAACGCAAGGGGAGGCGAGGATGGGAACGTAACCGGAGGTGAGACAGGGTTGGGAGCACCAGTAGAATCGGGAGAAGGGACATCAGGAGTCGGGGTGACCTCAGCAGAATCCTCTCCAGGCGCCTTCCTTCCTGAGATCCTACGGGCGAGACGTTGCAAGTTCTGAGACGAGATGCGCTTCCTCTTCGGCTCCTTATCACCCTTGGACTCGGTGGGGTTGTGGGGTGGTTCTTGGTTTTTGAAGGTGATCGAAGTAGGAGCACTAGTAATAGATTGACGGAGGCTGGAAGCATCATCGGACTTCGGGAAGGTAAACGGAGCAGCCGATGGGAAGGCAACGGGAGGAGCACCAGAGTCGGGAGTCGCCGTGACCTCGACAGCGTCATCCGCAAGGGAAATCACTTCTCGTCCGGGGGCCTGAACCGAGGGTGCAACGGATTCCTTGATAGACGCATCGCCAGCTTGAACCGAGGCCACCTTGGCGTCCTCGACTGCGGCCCAAGGTCCAGTTTCGGCATCAGCTGCGGCTTGCAGCTCGGCTTCGGTGGGGGGCAGAGGAACCATAGCAGGACCGGGTGCCAAGAATGGGTACTGCTCGGGCTCAGGCATGACCTCAGGAGCCGGAACGACCGTGGCATCTGTGGGTTGAACCTCGTGGCTATAATCAAATCCCTTGACGTCGCCGCTCGGACCAGTAAAAGGACCCTGATCGTCATCACTGGAGATCTGCTTCTGCCACATTGCCGCGAAATATCCGCCCTGGGCCAAAAGTTCTTTGTGGCTTCCAGATTCGACGACTTGACCATCCTTGAGGACCAAGATGCTAGAAATACGGGTGAATAACACTTGAAAAGCGTCGTGGTTGTGAAATACTTACATATCAGCAGTGGAGATAGTAGACAACCTGTGAGCGATGGAGATTGAGGTTCGTCCTTCGATCTATAAGAGTCACGAGTCAGTCTCGCGTCGTCAAACATGGGCCAATACAAAGCCCCTCACCAGAGCAAGCAGAGCCTTTTGGATATCTTTTTCCGTAGCAGTGTCCAAAGCACTGCAAGAAAGCCCGAATTAGCTCAAATAGCTTCATACTCATGAACCGCAAACCGCTTACGAGGTAGCTTCGTCAAGAGCCAAGATCTTGGGGTTCTATTGAGGATCGACAGGGGTAAGGAACAAATCAAGAGCCAACCATAGAAGGCTCCCAGTTCCATACCTTCAAGAAAGTCCGTGCAATCGAGACCCTTTGCTTCTCACCACCACTCAGGCGGACGCCGCGCTCTCCAACCTTGGTGTCGTAACCGTCGGGGAATGAGACGATGCGATCGTGCATTTGAGCGGCTGCGGCGGCTGTCTCGATTTCCTCTTGAGAAGATCCAAATTTGCCGTACCTAATTGCACACCCGTCAGGTACGTTCTCATCAAGAACAACGCGGGGTCGTTGCCTACCCAATGTTGTATCCAATAGTCGCGTTGAAAAGGACGCTATCCTGTGGAACGACGCCGATTGCCTTCCTCAAGCTAGCCTGAGTGACGTCTCGGATATCTTGTCCGTCGATCAAAATGCGGCCTTGGCCTTCCTTCAAGTCGTACTGGCGGAACAACAGGCGGAGAATCGTGCTCTTGCCACCACCGCTCTCTCCAACAAGAGCGAGCGAGTGTCCCTTGGGAATCGTGAAATTAACATCATGAAGAGCCGTAGTCTTGTTGTCGTAAGAGAAATTGACGTTTTCTAACGGATACAGGAACGTCAGACTTTGCGTTACAGGACATGAAAGCTACGGTGGCTTACCGAACGTGATGACACCATCCGTCACTTCAAGCTCAGGAGCACCAGGCTTGTCGTTAACTTCAGTGGGCTCAGCAAGCAAGTTCAACAGCTTCTCGGTGTCGACAAGGTTCTGATTGATGGTTCGGTAGATGTATCCGAGCATGTTGAGCGGGCCGTAGAGCTTCAGGGCAGCGCGTTAGCCATAGCCGTTTATGCTACAACAACCGTGTCCATACCTGAACGAGATACGTGATGAAGAAGACGAAGTCGGCGGCTGTGAGAGGACCGTAGACGATGCGGTGGGCCACAATCAAAGAACCAACTAGCAGACCGACGCTCTGTAACGTGCTAATTAGCACGGGCCATACGTGTCCATCTGACGCATTGAAATACTTACGATGATCAAGTTCTGGATGAAGTTGAGAAGGTTCAAGGAGGCGATGACTTTGTACTCCAAAGCTTGATACTCTTCGATGGCCTTTCGGTAGCGCTCTCCCTCGTGCTGCTCGCCGCCGAAGTACTTGACGGTATCGTAGTTGAGCAAGCAATCGGTGTGGATGCCCCGGGTGATCTAAAGCCGACAGTTTAGAACACAAGGCGGGAAGAGTATCGCGGGTCACGTACGATATCCTTGTCGTTCATGGCGCGACGAAGCTTGGTTCGCCATTGGGTAAGCAAAACCTGGACCAAGTTCTCGTTAGCTGAGCTGTTAAAAACCCGAAGCCTGTTCGTAAACCTACACTAGCCGCAACTGGAGAAATGTTATTAGCGGGAATATCTCAAGCGATTGGAAGCCTGAACTTACTGTACGAAATCATCACTCCAGCAATGAGGATTGACATGGTCCAGCCGAAGAAGTAGAAGAACGCTCCAAGGGCCACGACGATGTCGATAAGCGTAGGAATGATGTTGAACAGAAGGACTTCGAAGACATGGTTGATGGCTGCACCACGATCCAGGATACGAAGAACCTCTCCGGTCTTTCGCTTCGTGTGGAATGCCAAAGAAAGGTTCAAAAGATGGTCGAAGCTGAGTTGTGACATTTCTATACGAGGAAAGGGACCGTCAGGACCGGTTTCGGGAAGGACCCTATTCATTGCGCACCTCGATCGGAATATTGCATCACTGGTGCCCAAAGAACCTGAAAAATGGCGTCAGACAGTACCCTAGGCGAGATGAATGGACACTTCGTACATCACGGAGCGCGTTTAGTCCACCAGAACCTTGCACGAAACGAAGACCACCGTAGGCGAAGATCCACATGAGAGGGAAGCCAACACCTCGATCCAGATCCAAAACCAGCTGACGGAGCGTCAATGGTAAAAGGATATTGATAACGCGCGCAATAAGGAGGATAACCATGCAAAGCGAAGCAAGGAATTGCAGCTTGACGTTATTGTGCGGCCAGAGGTACGGTAGCAATCTGCGAAGCTTGGTGAACGTCTCTCGCCATGACGCGTCTTCCGGAGCCTTCTCCTTGATCGGCTTGGGCTTAATGGGAACATTGTGTTCGCTGCTGGGTCCGGGAGATGACGAATGGATCGACGGAGCGGTAGAAGGGGGCGGAAGGAACGTTCCGTATTGACCGGTGGCCTTCTTGGGAATGGGCGCGAGAAGCCCTGACGCCTCCCCTGTCGACTCTGACGCAACATGCTCACCATTGCCGTGGACGCCACTCGGCTCCCCGACGGCTGTGGCTTCCGATGACTCGCGGTCTGAGGTAACAATGTAGGTGGTGACCGGCTTCCAAAGGACGGGAACGAGGACAATGAGGACCAAGAGCCGGAAGGCAGATAAGGAAATGTGAAGGAAGGGCGCCCAAATGAGGCCTGGGGGGATTGGCGTTTCGGGAGTATGTGGCGGCGGTAGTGGAGGTTCTGTGAGTGGAGATAATCCGTGTAAGAAGGTTTGTGTGAAGGGAAAGAAGAACAAGGCCAATGTCTGCGTGGGCCATAATGAAACTTACCGTCGCGTGCTGTAACACCCAGGAGGGCGGTGTGGGCAGCCTCAAAGAGCAGGCCAACGACGGCGAAAGTCTTGACGCGCTTGCTGGTCCATACCGGGATGTCCTTTGCGTCCTTCCAGGTGCCGATGATCAGGAGTGCACCGAACGCGATCAATCCAAGGACGTCGGCGACTTCGATGCCATTCCACTTGATGCTTGAAGCTCCCTCCCATGTCTTCCAGAACACTGCCCTCAGAACGACAACTGTACCATCGAACAAGTAGCTGAGAGCAGCAACGGAGAGCAGCAGGTTGATCAACGAGCGACGGGGCTTGATGACCGGGACGGTAACCTGGACAATTGGACCGGGAGTTTGACCAGTTTTATCGGTCGCGTTAAGAGTCGTTAAAGAGAGGTCAATGAGGCATAAGATGGCGGGTCCAAAGAACCTGACCGCGGCGAGAGCCGTCGCAAGGACGGTGTCGCGGCTGGGGGCCATGTCCTGGAGTGGATGGGAGAGGAGAGGATGAGGATGGGTGGGTGGTAGTCGAAGGTGAAATTTCTCGGCGGGATTATTATGAACTTCGAAGCACAAAAGCACACGACAACCGCGTGCCAGAAGGTCACCGAGGGTCCGCAGATAACAGCACTTGAGCCGCAAGGCCTTACTCCTATCAATGTACCAGGTACACTAGACAGTATAAGATAGAACGAAAAACAGAGTGCGAGGTGAAGTCTACGAACAGCACAGTGAGCAAGTGCAGTGAATCACAACCGCCTCGTCCATGGGCACATCGGTCAGCAGCACCTGACGTGACGAGACAGAGGCAAATTGCAAATGACGTCCCAGCCGGGTCTACTGACCACCCCGCCTCTTCTTCCCCCCGGTCCGCGTCTTCTGCGCGACACCACTCGCCGTTCCCTCATCTTCGGTACCAGATGCGGCAGCAGCGTTGTCTATCGGGGGTACGAGCGTGTCGGGGGCGTGTCCGGCGTGGACACCATCAGCGACTATCGGCTGCGCTTCGGGAAGCTTGTCAGGATCGATGGCCTCTTTCCTCTCTGCGACCCAATCCCAAGCTTCCTTTACCTCACCCCGAACTGCTGCAACAAGGAAGAACGACAGCAGGCACGCAGGACTATACCAAAAGAGAAGTCATTTTATCAGATCAGGGGTGCCAAGGTGTGAATTAAATATGGTAATCCTCCACCAACTTAAAAGGAGAAAGGCTCACCTGAGATAGAGTAGCGCCGGTTGAGGGTGATTCGTGTAATGCATAATTCCCATTGTGCCGAGGAGCGCCACAGGATAAGACAGGAGTGTCGCCGTAAAATAAGGCTTCGGGAACGGCATCCGAGCCCTAGAGACTGGGGCGGAGGCGAGGAAGCGGGCTTGGTCGAACCGCAAGGCTTGCGCAATGAAGAACCCCGGAACGACGACGTCGCCTAACCCAAGCAAGACAAAGTCCCCCGGGAGAGTCATACGCGCGTTCTTTGGCCAAAGTAGCTTGATTGGCAGGTTTAGGGTTGTCGCGACATCAACCATCTATTGGCGAAATTAAAGTGGCGATTGTCATGGTTAGCGTCCTGGTGGAATCCAGGTTTTCTCCAGAATGAAATCGGAGAACGTGACTTACCACACTGGTGCCGAACACCCACCAGATGTCATAAAAGAAGAGCCCCACAAGCAAATACACGCCTGTACGAACGGACTCCAACTTTACGAGCTTCAACGCGTTGAACCCAAACGAAATGGCCAGAATTCCGCCGTTGATGGCGAAACGCTTGAACTCAAAAGGTCGGTTGAGCACGAATAGGATTGACGGTAGGACCGAACTTGGTATGATAATCGCGCTGACGGTATGAAACTTCCATTCGAAGACCTCTGCTCGTGGCACAAAGTTCGATGGGACGGAACGCCTCAGCACAGAGAAGGTCGAGAAGCATCCATGGCACGAACCTCGTACACCTTGGGTTAGAGTCAAATTATATTTTGGGAAGACCTTGTTTATCAAAGTAGGTCCCAACGCCCAACGGACGAAAGCATTTGCGGTCTAAGGCATCGTGAGGCCAAGTCTCAGCGACGGAGGAACCACTCAGCGAATGAAGAGCTCACAGAATACACGGCCCCAATGCCAGTCAATCCAAACATCACGCTTCCAATCAAGTTGATGAGCTCTGGGTCATCTAACCACTTGATGACGGCCCAAAGACCAAGCAGCACGACTGAAGCGAGCACGGGGTACCACAGCGCAGTCTCGCTGTCGATGTACTCTTCCAGCTCATCCTCGTCATCTGATTCCTCGTCTTCGTCGCTAGGTATAAGCTTGTTAGGTTGTGAAGCCTTGTCTTTTGGTGGACGCTGCAAGAGCGGTGACACGAAACGCGTCGATTATTAGTGACGACGCACCACCAACAAACTGCCTTGCACGGCGCTCACCTTCAAAGATGCAAAAGAGCCAGCATAGATTATAGCGGTGGCGAGAGCCGTTAGACCGCCGTACGCTGTGGCCAGTTCTTGGGTTATGGGCGACATTTCGTTCGCGGGGCACTTTGAAGCCGGTCGCGATTGAATTGGCAACAAACACGCGTTCCACGTTTACCCCTTTGTTCGGCGTTCAAGGGCGCTAACTCCAGAGAGGCCGGTCTGCCCTACCAGAACACCTTCCCTTGATAACTATATTTCCAGCATGAAAGTCTACCCATGCGCTCGTTTAAAGTCTTCATGTCATGATCCAGCAAGTAACTACCCGCCTCACAAACTCGCTTGCCCGACACCGCTGTACAGGATGCTCTGAAGATGCGCAATCTTTGCACCGGGTTACCAGATTGGACCACAGAGAGCTACCTACTATTGGTTTTCGCCATTAGCTTCTGTACCAACTGTTTCGGTCTTTACGACGGTGCCCCAGCGAATCAAAGGCTTGCTCCAACCCAGCAAAAGCACGAGCGCCCGCAAATGCAGCGAGCGTTCCTCCGGGAGGCTTCTCAAAATGATCCTCTGGATTTTTCTCCACCATCGTGTGCTGGCGATGCGGATTTCACGCTCATCGATCTGTGTGTGTGTGGGCCGTGAAAATTTCCACCGAAAAATTTGGTCATGGGAAGCCTCTTCTTTGTGCTCCGCCATCTTCTAAGCGTGCTTGCCTCTCTTGAAAAGGTTATCTTGATGTGTATCGCAAGCTTTGATCGCAGTGTACCTCTCCTTGTGATATCGACAAGTATCGATCGCACTAATCGAGGGCCTTGTCGCTCAGTTTCTCCGAATGGTACTTCCCCATTAGAAACCCACGACCATGCGGGGGTGGTCGCTTGACTTCCTAATAGTCTAGACTGGCAATTCTCTTTGTGGGACTCACTGATGTGCAACCTGAATCGGGCAAGCCGTTCCTGCCGAGGGCTGTCCCTTTACGTTGATAAGAGCTTGACGGCTTTGTGAGTCAATACTTTGGAAAGCGCTAGCTCCAGAGCTAAACAACTTTTGGGTCGCATATCCAGAGGCTCCAGACTCTGACGGCTGTCGAACCACCAAGGAGACAGTTGCGTTTGTCCTCGCCTCGTCCCCCTTCTCGCCTTTCCTGTTACTCCGGAGTGCTCACGCGATTCGATCAACTCCATTTTCTGGGTCCGACAAGTTCCACTCCTTTCCTTGTGCGTTGTTGCAAGGCCGATCCGTGCCCTTTTTCGCCTTGAGTTCGTGTTATTCGGTGACCGCACCCACTTCAGGTCCCGATTTGAACTCATGTGATTTTGAGCGGAATCTTTTCTCTCGATGAGTAAAGGAGTCAGCGAGCTATCTGCATGTGGACGACAACAAGAAATGTTTGGTCTGCCAAGTCTGTGACATCGGTTGCGGAGTCGACCCTTTGGTCTGCTCGGGTGATTTGATGGATGTCGATTTGGACAAAAAGAAAGTTCCTAACGCTATGCATAAATCCTTCCCGAACGGAAGCAAAAGTTGGCTCCTGTCTTTTGGGTTTTACGCCCCTGCAGGGGGGATCTCCGCCTGAGACTCTTTCCGGGTCATTTAGGCGACAATGAAGTCATCGGAACGTTTTGAGTCAAAGTCTACTGGGTGTGGACAACCACATTACTTCTGTCTTGTTGGACAGATCGAGTTAACAGAGGCCCCTCCCCTGCAGCTTGGCGTATCGATCCGAGTTTTATGCAAATATTCTGTTCTTTACAGCGATTGAGGCGAGTGTTTAGCGTTCCAGTCTTGAGGTAGTCTTTCTGGGTCAGATAGACTCAGTTTCCGAGCCGCAAACATGAAACAGTCTCCGCAGAAAGCAGTCAGATCCCAGCGCAAAACTTTCCCGTGGGATCTGCTAGACCGCTCTCGGAAGCAGATGGTCGAGGTTTGAACGTTTAGCGATGCGAAGCTAACACCACTCTGGCTCCCTCGTTCACGTAATGAATTGCAATCAAGCATCAAACATTTGGTAATCGGTAGCATGAGCCCCTGGCATTTGCCGAGTTCTCCGTGGTGGTGGCGATTGCCGCAACGATGATCACCGAATTACAATTAACAGCGGAGGTAGGGAGGGCCAAAACGTCAACGGACAACTCAGCCCCACTTGATCGTCATAATTCTCCCGCCGCCTCTCTCCCACTGCCGACCGCGAAAACACCCCTGAACAAAACCGCAGTCCGTCAGTCTGGTTTGGATCCATGTAGTTAGGCGAGTTCCTGGCGTATTGCAGAGGCCCGTCATGTGGAGAGTCGCATAGAGGATTTTACGAAATAATGAGGATCGGATGGCCATTACAAATTTGTGGATAAAAACGACTGCGCTCATCTTCGAGGGATTCTCGCGCGATTTAAATCTGGAACTAAGTCACCTAAGGTGTTATCCTAGATTCGACAGATAAGCCTTGGAGGAATTTGGTCATCGACAGCCACACGCGGCTGCACCTAGCGCGCCCATCCAGCCTCGACTAGCACCGAGAAAGGTTTAGCGTAGCGTGGGGAACCGGCGACAACAACAAAGACCTTGAGAGAATCGCATTGTGTGGTGTCCTTCCCTCTGACGTTTGACGTGTCGAGCCAGGACGAGCGCAGCCCCACGTGTCGTCGTGATTCCGGTAATACGGAGTCGCGGAAGATTTATGTTGAAAGACCGCAAAATGGTTTCCGACCTTGTACCGGTGAAAGAACATGGCCACGAAAACAGAATTGCAGAAATTTGGTAGGCTCAAGTTTTACGCCTTTGGGGTGCGGGGGCATTCAAGAGAAGCAGAAGATGGGTTGTTGTAAATGGGAGGGGGTCGTGCATCGAGCCATCTTAGCTTGAAACCCAGATCGCTGAGAGAGCGCGAACCAGGAACTCACCTCTTCGCCCAAAATGGTGCCCACTGCTCCTAGAAACCATCCGCTCAAGCCTATAAAGAGGTCCCCATTTTCCTCGTCTTTAGGCTACCATCCTTCCCCTCCCCGTCTCCTCTCTCGTCTTAGTTCCTCCCTTGCCCTATGATCCTCCCTTGCCTTGCAAGGCGTCTCAGTGGTACGTTGACGAGTTACTAGGTCGGGCTGTCATCACCCGTGGTGGTGGCTCGCACTAGTAGCAAATCAACGTACTTCTTGGCCGTCTGGCAAGAGCGTCCTTTTGGTCTCTCAGTGGTCGTCATATGGGCGCCATTTATCCGTTTATGGTATGTTGTTTCTCGAGGCGATCATCGTTTCTGTGGCTGTACTCTTCTCGTCATCTCCCTCGGTCCCCAAAGCTTGTTCTTCCTGCATGTCATGTATCATATTCTTTTCCATTACGACGCAGCTGTTATTGTAAATATTTTCCTAAAGATTTCCGCCGTCCTCACGATGAGTGGTGCGGTTTAACACGACGAATTTCGTCATGCTCGCTTGCGGAGGTAAACCTGAGTTTGAATAATTCCGCCTGAGTCTGAAATCTAACACGAATTCGGGAACGAGTGGTAACAGCGTGTTCGTTTTAGGAATCATCTCCCCAGAAACCACCTTCAGACCTCCGCACCATAATCCGGGATCCCAGCCCGAAAGCATCGGGGAGTTGGCGTTCTCAAGCTCGGCCGCATGTCGAACGGACCCTGCACACAGCAAGCACCCTGAATTTGAAAGAGAATGCAGGGTCATTGCTTCCGGTATCGTCTGATTGGGCGCTGTATTCGATCTACATGAAAAGCAGAAGATACATTGAGGCCGTAAAAATAATAACCTGTCCGTAGACCTGAATGCAGCTCCTGACGGGTCCGAGGGGCTTTGAAAGCGGAGACGTCAAGTGGCCATAACAGCCACGATACGGAAATGATGAGCGATGGGTGACGAGGGATCATGTGAATCGGGCGAAATCTGTCGGTTTGTGTCTGTCAGCTTGACTTTTGATCAGCGCGTTGCGAATGCGATGGACTTACCCTGCATGTAACGCTGTAAGGTTATGAGAGAAGGCAGAAGCTAAGGTCAGCTCAGTTCAGGTGGGCGACAACCCAAGCAGTAACGGTGGGAACCTGCTTCCACAGGGATTGGGCGGCTGAGAACAGCTTGTACGTACAAGTGGTTGCCTGGTGTGACCTCAGCGTCGATGTAGCTGACGGAGGGGACGTTCTGATGATGAGGCCAGTGTCCTTGGAGTCGTTTCGCCCCCTTCTCGTTGTCATCCACCCAGCAATCGGCTGTTCCAGGCGATAGTTTTTCTGAGCGGAAGTAGAACACTGCAACACTGTAAAGGCAGGCGCGCCCCAGACGAATGGCAGATGAACGGAGCAAAAGGGGTAAAAAAGAGACCGTCAGCCGTCAGTCCACACAACGTCAACAGTCCAGTTCAACACGATTCGGTTTCGGCCCGCTGCTGCCGCAATCGACTTCCACCCCTTCAGACCACATAGGAAGGCAAGCGAAATGAAGACAAGAATAGTGAAACTTACCGGCCTTCATTAACCTTGATGTCCACACTAATCTCCGCGCCAACGGTGTCGCTGACCCAGAAGTGCTTCTCATTCTTCCAAACCATCGTCTTCCAGCCCGTATTGTGTTTCGGTTTGAACGGCTGAACCTTCGAATTTGCATCCGCGCAAAACGGTCGGGGTACTTTACTCTTGGCGCTATAGAAGTCTTCCCAAGATTCTGGGTCGGGTTCCGACACGTCCAGAATGGTGTCCAGAGGATGCGGAAGAGCTATTGGCTGAACCGAGGTCGTGTTTGGCAACGACAAGAATTCGTACGCAGTGGCTGAAAGGGAAGGTTCTCCGGGAATGAGAGCAGGGAAGTTCTTCTCAGCGACCAGTGATTTGAAGGTTGATGCGCTGTTCACGGTGAGGGAGCCGCCGCCCACCCATGTCTCCTCCTTCGTCCACTCAGATAGGCCGTGCTTTTCGTCCCATGCATCCCTATCCATCTCACAGAAGACAGACTCTAAATGTGCGACAACAATATCTGCCAACAGTCTCTGCCCTTCGGCCGTTGGATGGAAGCCGTCTGGGTGGAAAAAGGTCTCGGCAACGCTGTGGGGGAACCTTAGAAAGGTCGGCCACAGCATGGGATGAATGGAAAGGTAGGGTATGTCGTAGTAGTGGGCAACAGGTAAATGAGCCCACATCGGCGTGAGTGAACCAAGGTCATGGGCGATGAGCGGACCCCAGGTACCAAGAATAATCACTGCAGGAGAAGATGACCACGACAAGACAATGCGAACGAGTTGATCGAAGTATACTGCGTATTCTCGGTTGCTGAAATAAAGGATCTTGGTAAGTTATTTCTCTCCGTATATGGAGTGCGAGGCTTACGCTTGATCATTCACGTCGAATTCCAGGATCACAATATCGACGTCATCGTGAAGATGGTTCATCCCACAGAAAGCATAATAACTAACAGAAAGAATAAGCGCCCGCGGTATCGATGCCCATCCGCGGAGAGACCTACCTTGCATCCATGCCGCCAATCGCGCCGTTTTTTACTTCGACCATCTTGCCCCAACCAGCTTCTCCACCGCCAAGACGCTCATCAAGCCAATCACCGACGATCCTTGCATAGCATTCCTTGCCCATGCTATCCCCATCCTCGGCGACGCCGTGGCAGGCCGAGACGGATCCGCCCATGATTCCGACTTTCAACCTTCTCATCGACCCTGACTCCCGTTCGCGCATAAACTTTGCCAGCACGGTCTTCATCCTCGCGTTCGTACTTGACACGAGTTGTGACCGCTTTATGGCAGCTGGAGGGTATGTGCTGCACAACCTTTGTCCTGTGGGCGTCCTTGGGCACAGGCAGGATCGGGCATGCCGACTGCCAGCGAACGGGAGCTCCTCGTACTGCTCCGTTAGGTCCGGAGACACGTTCCCGGTTGTTACTAGACGTTGAATTTTGGGTAGGGAGGTCCAAATGAGAAGTCCGGAGACAATAACGAGCATTAGGGAGAGACATATAGTTGATCGACTGAGGCGTCTCGACCGGGCGGGCTGCTTTCCGCGGCGCGAACGGGGAGAATATAAAGGGCGTTCTTCTTCTCCGTCACTGGATGATCTTGATGAATAAGGAGAAGCCTCAACGTCGAGGTTTCCTTCTGAAGCACTCCGATCGTGGTTCTGCCCCTCCATGAGGCGAACGGATTCATCTTGACCGTCCTCCATAAACTGGCCGTAGTCGTTTCTTTTCTGTAATTTTAAACTTTCAAATGATGGGCTGGTCGGCTTTGAAGCGCCAGGTTTGGCCATGTTCGGAGCAAACTGTTGCAGGTTCTAACAGGTGGCTTGGCTGCGATCGGAGCCGAATAAAGTATGAAGTATTGCGGTGGAATAAGGTAGAACGAGAGAATCAGGAGTTGGATAGAAAAAAGAGATGGAAAAGGATAGAGGGAATGCCGGGCCTGAGAGGCTTTCGGTGTCTAAAATGTAAGGTGAGAGCTGGCGGGCTGTGTGCAGGGCTGGCAAACGTTCAATAGACTTCTTACCTAATCAAACACGCTTCGTGTCCAACATCCGCAAACAATATCGTCCTCCAGAATCAGGACCAACGACATTCATCCAGGGGTATTCACCGAGCTGCTCGACCATAGAGGCTAAAAAAAAGAATAGACAAGGTTTAAGGGTGGCTAGAAGTCTTAGTTAAGGGAGGTACCTCCCGTGGTAACCCCCGGCTGGCAACTACCAACTTCTGAAACCCCGTGAGGGCACATGGGCCGTTGATGACAGAGGATCAAACCACTCCATTGAATTTAAAGCTATAATTTATCTCTGTGGCTCTCGTCCGAGACGTCCGAGTTTCTGGCACTCGGGGAGGAAGGTCTTTTGCCCAACCTAGAAAGTTCTGAGCCTGAATTTCTCATCGGGGTCCTCACTGTCGATTTAAATAATAAATTGCAACAGGGAATTCTGCGTACAGGAAAGTCCTAAGTCGCTCATCATGTGGCCGATGTCCGCCCCGCCAGAAAGTCGGCTCGCTTGCTGCCCTTTAAGCGAGCATCGCTGGATGGCGCATCTGTTAGTCATTGAAGAGCCCATTTTTACGTTGTTTCGACCTATTAACATGTATAATGCTCTGACCTGCACCTATTATATTGAAAACTCCTATCAACAAGGCTCCGGTCATGCCTCGGCGAGTCGACCTCCTGACCTATCCATTCCCCAAGCTTCTCACCAATATCTACTACTTCCTTCCAGAATGACTCTATAAAACAATCGGGTCGGCAGTTCTACCCGGCCGAACTTTTCTCCATGAAATTCGGATTGTTTACTCTCCCCCCTAGAATCGTTTGATGCCGGAGAAGAACCAATATATGCCAGCATTTCGCAGGTCGGATGAGATTGAGTCTGAAAGTCTGGAAGCTTACAAGGTCCAAATTTAAAATGTCCTTTCTCGGGCCCCGAGTCGCTTGGCGAGTGTCCAGTGTCTGTCGGCTTGCAACTGCCGCGACTTGACGCTTTCCAAAAGTCCTGCCCCGGAGCCGGTCAACGCTAATACCGGTACCGAATGACAAATTACTCGAGGTTGCTCTTGTATTCTTACGTTTGTGATTATATGTCGGAAACGCTAGATATAGAATCTATGAGCTCTCAGAGCGGTCTCCGACCACAGCCCTTGACTTCGTTAGCCCAGGTCTTAATCGGAGCGTTTATTCATACCCTAGCAACGCATCAGCTTCTCAATGAAAGCTTCCGTTTTGACTTCGTGCCTTACGTCTGCCGGCAGGGATTGTCCTCGAAAGAGCCCTATGTTTCATCCGGTCAGGGACATCCACTCCCGCCCCCCGATTTCGGCATAAGACGGGCACCTTCCTTATCGCTTTCATTGAGGGATGAATATGTAGGTTGATTTGAAATGCCGGTCTCTAGAATTTCGAAACTTGGGTTGAGGGAACTCAGACTGAGGCGGGGCCTTTCGAGCCAACCAAGAATTTAACCAGCGACCCCAAAATCGCTTAAGGGTACCACGAGGGCTTATCATAGGGATGAATCGAACGTGTTAATGGAACAGATAACTGGTACAGACGAAGAATACAGGCACTGGGAAACACCGGCAACCTACATACAAACATATAGAGAGCTCCGAAGCGTTCGGAGTTTGCACTCCTGCTCGACCTGGTGTGAAGAGCGTTCGATCCATATGTTTCCTTCAAGGCAAAAGTTTGGTGATAACCCCCAGGCCCTGAGCGAAGAAACCAGCCTCTCATCAGGCAAAGTGCTTTTCTCGAGTTCCGTAAATGTCAACGTACCTTGGTCTTGCCCTCCCGGAAGAGCAGTTTCATACCAGGCTTGATGAACTCAGGCTGTGTGAGAAACTCAAACTCCACGGTGGCCCGATCGCCAGTTCGTAATATTCCCTGAGGGTTGTCCATGGAAAGTATCCGGACGGTCTGGCGAACGGCCTACAAGACAATGTCTCTGGATGAGTATCATCGTGCATTGCGAACTAAGGGGAAAGAGGTCTCACCCCACAGTGAAGCATTGCCTGATAATTTCGCTGCAGGGTGGAGTTGTGACTAGAAGACGAGTGTCTTGGTTCGTAATTAAGAAGCCTGTCATGCGCGGAAAATTACCCACTATAAAATTAGGACCTGCCCCTCGAACCGCCTGGAAGCTGGTGATCGAAAAAGTACAACGTCATAAGGTGGAACTATGCGACGACTTGGGCCAATATAACTCACCTTGCGGCGGAGTTTCAGACTTCTGGAGGATGACCATGCCTTTCCTGACTCCAGCGCGTCGCACACGCTTGAGGGCTAAGCTGACAGTCTGACCAGCCTCGGCACTCTTCACTTCGGCACGCTTGCGATGTATTGACTTAACCACAGTAGGCAAGAATGCACCCGTTGAATCAGGACCGTATAAAACAGGGTCTCCGGCCTTTATCCGTCCGCTTGCTAATAATCCGTTGACCACTAAAATATCAATATCAAATGAGCGGAGCCGCCTTGGCACTTTTTTTTAGGCGCATAGGCTAACCTGTTCCGACGTGCGGGACGCTCCAGACCTCGGTAATGGCGTACTGAGAAAGGCCCGTCAGTCATGACCTCGCCGAGACGGGCAGGTTCGCACCTCTAATGGCTGGTCAACAGGGTACTTGTCCTGATCTCCCTCGCTTGATGGGATCAAGTTCAAGAACGTTCGGAACTGGAGGGGGATGGGACACCGGTCATGACTGGGCGACTTGCTCAGAATAATGAAGACGCACCATCTCGAGGCCGTCACCTGTGACGTTAGACAGCAAAAATACAGGGCATACCGAGCTTTAAACCACTTGACGTTTAACTCGAGGCAGCGACAAGCTAGTCAGATGTGCTTACCGGTCCTTAGTGAACGTCTGGCTGAGCTGAACGGCGGTCTCAAGGTTACGAACGAAGACCGGGGTCTTTCGGCAACCTGGACTACGTAGAATCTTCTGCACTTGCTTCTTAGTCTCCGCTAAGACGTTCTCAGGGGTCATATCGATCTGGAGGTCGCGCGTTTAAGGGCGATTCCACAAGCGGACTCAACACACTGCGTCGTACCTTGGTAATTGCGACCACGACTGGGACGGAGAGAGCCAAGGCGACCGCCAAATGCTCCTTAGACATTCCAATCATTCCTGGGCGAGACAATTAGAACCCAAGGCAACTGAGACCAAGAAGCCGCTGACTAACCTGCGTTGCCTCCAACCATGAGCTATGTCATACCTCAAGGTCAAACACAGTACTCGCGAACACACAAAATAAGCGTACCAGAACACAATCAGGAGCACCTGACGTCAAGCCGAACAAGCTAGTCTTGAGGTACCGCTCATGTCCCGCCAAGTCGATAAAGCTCACAACCCGGCTGGCCTGCATCGAAATCTCATCCCAGCCCAACTTCTCCCTTCGAGCCGTAGCAGGTGCGAACGCGGTCTTGTCGTAACCCGAAACAGCTTCGGCAGTTCCGACGTGGTACGCTGGGTATATTGGCCTGCCGTCTGGAGAGAATCCAAGGATCTCCATCCCGACGCTGCTGGTCCGTCCGGTCTCGATTTCGTGCTTGTGCCGGAAGAGTCCTACACGCGCTTTGCCTCGCCCATCGTCCAACGCGCCTCGGGTTACGACGCCGAGAGTGGTGCTCTTTCCAGAATCCACGTTGCCGACGACCGCGACTCGGACTTCGATGGTGTCTTCGACGCCATTTGGGGGCAGACGAAGCAGGTGGATCGAGCGTGGTGGGTTCTCGTGGGTGAACAGCGTGGTGTTCTATTGGGACGTGCAAAACGAAGATAAAAAGGAAGTTAGTCAATCATGTGCATTTGTTGGTGCGGGTATCGAGTGGGCGGCATGGGCTCGAGAAGTCATGCCGCGTCGATGGACGGAAAGAGAAAGCACGCGTACATGGCCACCAATTTCCTCCGCGACAGCCACTAACCGCTCCATCACAAGCTTATGAGTCTCAGGAGTGAGGTATGATCCCGTCCATCCTGCTTCAGCAGCCTTCTCTGGAGTCAAATCGCTGGTAGGGTCACCGTCCTAAGTCAGGGGCGTCTCCTCGCTCGCCCACACTTGAGCTAATGGCGGATGCAATCCCAAGTGAAGAACGAATTCGCCTTTAGACTGGAGTAATATCGAAGCGAGGAGGTCTCGTGCTTGAGATTGAGTGGCATCGTTGGCGAGTAAGCTCTGAAAAACAGCGCGCCCGAGGGGACGAGGGTTCTCGTCAATTAATGACGAAACTTGCACCACGACTAACGCTAGGCGCCTACTGGTAAAGACTCCCTTTGGTCCGACGGCTCTTCAGCAGCCTCCTCATCGGTAGCCTCCGGCTCTTCAGCCTTCTCCTTCGCCTTGGTTGGAGAAGTTGGTGAGGCGGGCTGCGGTCCGGGATGCCGCTGCTTATTCGAGTACTGCTCGATCTCGGATTGGAAAGACTTTAACGAAGTCATCTGCTGAGGGGTGTTTATGTGTTTATTCTGAATCAAATTTTCCTGCTCCTATTTAACCTGTTTTTGCGCGTCGTCGTGGTTGACTCCAAGCTCACTTGTTCCGGGAGGGAGGACCTTGACTCTTCCTGGCGTGGCGCTGCTTTGAGGAGGGAGTCGGAGGTACGCGAGAGCGAGTCACGGAAGTCCAAGTTTGTTTGTTTTGTCCTCGTGGCGAAGCGTCGATCCCTTCCCCTGCCAGCGCGACAATCAGGTCCCAAGGAACCACCTTCCAGTCACTTCTCAACCCACAAACTTGTTCTCCTCTCTCCCCCTCATCTCATCTCTTGGCTATTTTCGGGTGGCTTGCTCGACGGACGAGGGCGGCAACGCGGGTTTCGGTCTCTCCGCTTATTCATGAAGGTTACCGGCGCCTCTGCGTATTTCCTCAAAAAAAGCAACCAAAAAGCAATCGGGGATGCACTCCGGTTGCTACCCGAGTTTTTCCTCTTGACAGCGAAGCCGGGGCCTGTTTCTTTCGCGCTCTTGCACCCCTCGCGACCAGGCTAGGGCTGGATGAGTGTGACATAAAGGAGAGTACACGAAATTATCCTTTTCCTGGAGGTTCGTTGGTCGGGTTCATTTTGGGAGTCTCCTCCCCCGGCGTTGCGTGCTACCCCCCATCGGGTCGTTCTCCTATTTCGGAAGGGGCGCAAGGCGGAGAAAAACGTGGCAAGATGTCGGACTACGGGGTTGACAGGTCTTCAAGGCGGGCACTTCCTCCAATGTGTAATCCAAATATCAAAGTGGACCCGTGGGCGGGATTATATGGGACTCGCGATCGCGCGTTGTGCTCGAACGGCATGGCGGCCGTAGTCTTTACGAAAACACGCGCTTTTTGGACGTTTTACCGTCGGTACATCGGGTTGGGCGGGGGGGGGGAGGCGCCAAGTCGAGCGGGGAGATGATGCCGGCCTCCGATGTCTTTGCAACACGCGCCCAAAGTACCCGTTGCGCGGCGAAGCTATTCACCCAAGCGAAGTCGGCTTAATCGAACTCTTGGTCGTCGATCGCGAAGAGAGAGGTTCGGTCTGTTGCTGCGGCGCCTACTGTCGGGCAGGGCGACAGCTTTTGAGCGCACAAAAGAAGACTCCGCTCGACTTCGCCCTGAAGATGCATGGTCGTCAATTAACAAGGATTAGCCGGACTGGTGTTGAAACTTTATGCCGCGTACCTTTGAGAACCCCTCGCTTTCTTCTGTTATCCTTTCACCTGGTCGTCATAATGCGCATCTATCGGTTGCGAGGGGCGGAAGGAATTTCAGAGGCCAATTCTTGCGTTTTTGGCTCAACGCTCTCCTTCCTTTGCACCTGGTTGCTCTCGAAGATCGGAGTTGTACCTGCAAGGTAGTCCCGCGCCTTGACACTTGGAATTCTTCTCGTGAGGAATCCAGGATGTTGCCTGCGACGATGTACCTTGTATCGAGTCGCGCGTTCTCCGAATCGAAGGCAAAGGAATTCCGACGCCCCCAAACTTTCCCGCCCACTCTGTTCTTACGGTCTTCGGTTTACTTTTGTGGGCGGGCCGGTGTTGAATTGCCAGAAGCCATCTGGTAGTCCGCATGACCTTCAGGCGTGAGCGAGAGGATAACGTTCCTTTGGTTCGTGCACACGGGGGGTTGCCGAGATTCACGATCATAGGCCGAACGCCCCCAAACCCCCTTGGATGAAAGCCGTGAATCACTGGAGCGCTATCTTTGGGGTGATATAGATCGTCTTATGCCTAAGCCACCTTGGACAGCTTCGAATCGATGCTCAAGTGACGTTGAAGGGACGGTTAGGCCTTGGCACGAGCGCTCGATGCACAAAGCCTACCAGGCGCGATAAACTCCGCGTGAGATCGCACCCCGGACCTTGGGAGTTTGATCTCAAAGATGGCGCGCCACCCCCTTCTGAATCGGGACAGGTCCCCAAGACAAGACACAAAGTTTTGCATCATGTGTCTGTTGCACAGGACGCTGATGATGAAGAGGGTGGCCAGGAGCTGCCCGGACAAAGCCGAGTACACAAGAAAACGTGGGTGCCACACGATGACGTTCCGTGGAAAATCGAGATTGACGTCGGAACCCACCCTCAGGCACCGTCTCCACCAGGTCTGCAACACAATCGAGTGATGCTTTTTTCCAACAATTAACTGCTCGGAAATTCATAATGGGGTGTTCGCTCTGAACCCCGACATTTTATCTCATTTTCGTCTGCGGCGGGGATAACACTACGGAGTACGCTGAAAAAGGGGCGCTCCGTTCATCCTCGGAAGGCCACCCGGCTGACACCACCGCAACATCTCACGCGAACATTCTCGCAAATTAATGATTAAGAGATAGGTCCACCCACATGCCATCGAATAAATCCGGTTCACCTTCGCTTGTCAAGAGAGGATCAGAACAGCGGTACCCGGACCCATGGTACACTGTGGCGCGCGAAAGGGGGGGTTTTGTACACTCCGGTGCTGCGATTTACAGGCCCGCAGTTAAAAGTGGATCTAAGGTTGTGGTGAACCTCCAACCAAAGTCTGAAAAGTATCGGTGAAAATCCCTCAGTTCTAGATGCCTCGGTTGTGCTGCTGCGGATGCCCGAGGCGGTTGCTTTGAAAGAGTGGAGATGGGAGAAGTTGACATGTAAACCGCTGCGAGGTGGGTGGTGGAGTTGCAGAGACGCGTTCCGCCGGACCTGAAATCCTGGATCCAGGGAACGACGCGTCAAAGACCCAAGGTCCCTTTCACTTCCACCCATAATGGGCAAGGGCCCACGGCGTTTGGTGCCAACTGTGACGTCTGAGAATGGGTCTAAGTATTATGAAAAAACTAAAAAAAGGCTTTGGAAAAGGGACGAGGGTTATCAGTCCGCATGCAGTTAAGCACCTGGGTTTGAATGCCGACCTGTTAATCATGACGAGCGTGGATCCCGCCCTCAACGTCGTCTGGCATAGATGCTCCACTGATACTTACTGATCATTCATCGTCGTTTCTGCGTGTGATTGCGCGCAGCAAGCCTGTGTGGCTGGGTTCGCGTGTAAGGCACGGCACACCCACCTGAGGGATCCACTTTTGAGAGTGCTGCGCTGGAGAAAACGTGGACGAGAGAACGCGAGCAAAACAGTCGGGTGGTGGATTACTCCGGGGTGAGATGGTAGATCATGGGCTTTCGAAGAGGAGACGGGAAAGGGTGCAGTGGTTGTCAAGGGCGGTGCGATATGTTGCTGTTTACCGGCGCTCTCTTAAAAGGCCCGAGATCGTTGCCGACATTCGAGGGAGTCCCTTTTCCGTCGTCAAGCCCAATTTCCCTGTACTCCCAGGGCATAAGGGGGAATTCTCAGCCAAACACGCTGGGTAAAGTCTTTCCTTTCTCTTCCATCCTCTCTTACTACCAACCGGGACGGAGCTCCAGGCTCCTCTCTTCCCGGCCCCATCCACTCGTTTTTTTCTTCTGTCTTTTTCTCTTACTTACTCTACTTTGTTTCGTCTCCCTCTTCGCATGTGGCTTCGTCCGTCCTGGACTTGAACAGCTTCAGCCGTCATCATTCGGTGAGTCTCGCCCTCTTTCCCATATATTCTTCTAGCGGGCGGGCGGTTGTTGGGAGGTTTCAACAATACACGAAAATGTTTCCAAGTTTCGACACTTTACCTTGGAATCGCTTTTCGCGTATTGTTTCGTCCTTTCGTCCTGCCAAAGCTTGCCGCTCTCTCCGTCATCTTCCTCAACGCCCACTCAGCCAACCTTCCAGCCACATGGCCGACGCGAAAAGCTCTAAAAGCTGTCGATCCCCCTGCAGCCACCGATCTTCAGGTCCTGCAGATCATCAGAGACAGTGTGGAGCAGACTGCGGCTAACGCAAACTGGGACGTTCGCGATGGTTGACAAGCGGGAGGCTGGGTGTTGAGAAGGTCGTGAGACGCGGCCCGTCGCCAGCCGACCGCCGAAGGTGGCTTATGCACTTTTGCTCTTCACCGCCCGTGTCTTTTTAACCCTCACGCCGTTTTGGCTCGTGATCCGAGACATGCCTAGAGATTGTTGCGTGCATTTACCGATTACTGACAACACTTCACCTAAACCTTTTACCTCGCAATTCATCTCAACAGATCTCAAATCCTCGTACAAACCGTTTGGCCACTCCCGGGAATGAGTGGCAACGAAGGGTCTGAAGACCCAGGCGACAGGCGACAACAGAGAGCGGAACGACCTAAACTCCCTTCTATTCGTTCTCTCTTTGGTCTCTCCCGAGAAGGTCAGTTACTGTCGGCTCGACGCCATGGCTTCGCGACGTTCCGCGGCCCTGACTGTAATCTAACGTCTAATGCTGACGACATCCCGCGTCTTGCAACCCATTTTCAAAACATCCTCCAGATGACCTCGACACACTCCTTCAAAACACAGAGCCTACTTCCAGGCGCTCTGAAGAGCGCGAAAGGCTAGCAAGTCGCTCCCCATTGGAAGGGGCTACCGCAGCACAGCCTCCTGTACAACCTCTCCGGTCTCCTCTATCACCACGTCCACCTCCAAGCTCTTTCATCGCAGGCGATTTTCGGCATTCACTAGCTGGTCCAAGTGACGCCCGAGCTAGACGTAGGTCTTCCGGGAGCCCTTCGGACCACCCTGGTCCGAGTCGCGGTGCCATCGGCGCATCCACATTCAGCGATCCGAGCCCAAGTCCTCTGTCGCCTCCCCAAACTCCTCAGAGTCCTGAATCAGTCCGAGTGAGTGTCAGAAATCTTTGGGACAAGCGGGGCATTGGGCGGGTCAACTTACGGGTCATTGTTTTAGCCCGAGCGTCGGAGCAGAGTATATTCTCCCGTTACTGGAGGTACGGTGGAGATAACCGGATTTCAAATTCCCAAAGGGTATACTGATGGATTAGACTCACCTCTAGGTGTAAGATCAAGTAGCAGAGCAAGTCGGCCCACCAGCAGAGCTGGCCGTCTCTCGATTGAGCCACACGCCGAAGCCCATGCTTCTGGCTCCTCACAACACATCTCTCCAATATCTCCTTCTGCAACATCTCCCTCAATACCAAGGCGGTCATCGATTATCGACCCAGCGTCGCACTCACCGTTCGAGCCTTTCCCCTCTTCAGAAGAACCGTCATCACTCAGGCGCCGTCACACCATAACCGATCCCCCCGCCGATTATGCTTCGGGTCCGAGCACTTCTCCAAGCACGAGCTCGCAGCCGCCCACCAGAACACAGCGGCGGAGCCTTCAATCATCTTTGCCATCGCTTCCGGCACCGTGGGCGGATGCCACTGATCGCCAACTGCCTCCACTGCCAGGACCATCTCGCAGCGACTCACAACATCGTCCGCGGTCCCGGCAGTCGAGACAATCTGCCAACCCATACCCAGCCAGTAGCACCATTCCCGCTCGACCCGCAACATCACCCTCGCCATACCAATCCCATCCACCATCATCTTTCCCTCGTCGGTTCGCCGAAACCTCTTCCTCTGACTCGCATCCAGCTTCGCCTTATACAACCGGGTCGCTTCCCGCAGCATCGACATCATCGACATCAATACCCCTGCCTCCCAGGTCCGCGCACGATACCCTTCACCCTTCATTGCGCCGGCCCTGGACAGCAGACTCCGCAACAGCATTTGCGAAACGTTTCGATGATGGCTCTGCAAGCCAACCTCCTCCGTTTGGATCCACGGAACCGCCTCGACAGGCTCCTGCTCCGACTTCCACCGCTGGAACTGCGAGGTACGAATGCCCGTACTGCCAGAAGCGCTTCAATCGTCCAAGCAGCCTCAAGGTGAGCATAATTATCTCACCCCATTTTGCTTTCGATTTCTAAATACACTGCTTTGTCTCATAGATACATGTGAATACCCACACAGGCGAGAAACGTACGTAAACACAAATCGTCCGCTCCAACCTGCCTCCGTCAGCTGACGTATACTTCACGTACAGCATTCCAATGTCCCTTCCCTGGTTGCGGACGACGCTTCAGCGTCATGTCCAACATGCGGAGGCACTCTCGAGTTCACACACAAGCAAGACCGGAGGACGAAGCGGATCCAGATGCTGAGGGCGAACCCGATGCAGCAAGCGAGACCCCGACGGCGACGGAGCATGGGAGCGAGCGGCCGAGCCTTCGGTCACTCCAGGTCTCCACTGGCTCGAGTAGTGGAACCGGTCCATCCGCTGCTTCGTCGTCGTCGCATCGGGCGTCGTCGTCAACATCTCGTAGGTCACGTCCTCCCGGTACTCCGTCCAGAACGCGGCCTCCCTCAACTCACGCTTCCGGTTCTGGGGTGCAGGTGTCGAGTCCGAGTAGAACACCCCATCGGGCTATCCAACCTGCTCCAGCATCATCTCCATCAACATCACTCGATCCAGCGTTCTTGATGCCGACGGTGCCAGAACCACTCGGATTGGGCGCTCAGCGACTTTACGACGAGTCGTTGGGGAGACCTCGCTCGCCAACTCCACCTCCTCCGCCACCGCTGCCTCCAACTCGGGTCACCCGTGCTTCTCTCAAACGTCAGCTCTCTGATGGATCCTCGAACAATGATGAACGCTTACAAAAGCGGTCCAAACCTGGTGACAAATCGTGATTCTAAAGCAAAGAAACGTGCCATTCCTATATTTCTTTTTATTCTTATTCCACTCCTTTGTTTTCATACCCACTTTCTGTTTTTTTCTCTTCTCTCCGTCAGTTCCTTCTCATCCCTCTGGTCCCAAATCGAAACAAGCAAACGCTTTGAGCTCTCTACTACTACGAGTCACACTTTTTGTTCTTTTTCAAACTGTAGCAGTAACATTCAGATACCCAACCTTAATACCACCTCTCAATTGATTCCTTTTTGTCATCGTTCTCTGCCTTCAATCGACTACGCGTGATTCTCGGAGATCACACTTCTGACCGAGAATACCGGCGAAGCATGGTATGACTGCTATTACTCCATTCGACGTACTGCCCGACTAAATCTGCAGGGTCGGTCGCGCTAGTCGGGGTTGATCGAGTTCTCCGCACCCGGCGGAATTTGGTCTTTCAGAATTTCCAACGGGAAAGAAGGAAATATTCCAGTCTAAATCACACACTGCGTAGGCAATATTTCCAGAAAGCAGAACACCGTGCCGAAGAACGCTCGTACCGATCGTTGGGAGTTATCAGCGGAGCCAAGGTCTTCGTTTATCATTCACACAGATAATAAGCCATGGAGAGCTCCGCTATTTCGATCCTTAGCATGCGGATGCAAGCGTAAAGGAGCGTGCTACCATGAGGAAGGATATTTGAGACATGCCTTAGGCAGCGCTGCCAGCTGTTCGGCGGATCTGCTCTGAAATGCCAGTCGAGTATCAAATCCCTATTTCTGCCGATCGAAGACATTCTGAGATACGTGCCGTCTTGGTAGAAGAAATATATTAGGCCTCGAATATCTAGTGGCTCACACAATGAGGCCGGAGGTGTCCAACGAAGGAAGAGACTTCTTCCAAGAAACCCAAAGGCCCGACTGCTAAACTCAGAAGCGCAGTCGCCCCACATAGAAAACCGCCCAGGCCACAAGTATTGGCAATAATAGGAACCAATTTGCCATCTAAACGTAGCCTCCTGGAATTTGGGGCCTCTGGACCTGTTTCCGCTCGAAAAGGGAAACAGCGATCGAGACAAATCCAGCCAATTTGTTCCGCAATCTCAGACCACATATATCCGTTCTAGGTCAATAATCTAATTGTTGCAGGTGGAGAGAATGCACCATGATGGTGAAGTCGTACAGTTGGAAGTGGGCTCGTGGAATTCCAGCCCACTGAGCCTGGTCCTCGTTCGGACAAATGCGACCCGCCCCTTATTTGAGTCTAACCAGTTGCGTCCGACTTCCGACGACTGTTAATCGGTGGCTGCTATTCTCCCCTCGAAACGAGGGGTTCGGCCCGCCTGCTGAAGGCATGCAGAGTGGCGTCAAAACGCAGGCGAGATCACAGCTCGATTTCAGTAGACCAGTCACGACACCGGAACCTTGCCAGCGGACGCGCTAGACCGGACTACGAAGTTCGACGTACATGCTGCTGTGCGTTGGTATGTGCTACATACGCACCTTCGCCCACGATGGCCACCGCATCGAGACGCCACCGTTGGTTGGGGCCGAACAGCAAAGCATCATGCGTCTTCGCCCGAGTATGTACTATGTTATAAGCTACCGAGGTCTTTTTTGCAGGTTCGAGCTGCGATAATCAAGCCCCCGACGTCAAGCAACTCCATTTGAGGTAATTGTCGACGCATCCGCGCGGACGTTCGAAGGCTCCTGTTGGGAGATGACATGATTGGAGCACAGCCATGTGAGCGAAGGATGGCGCCTGACATGAAAGTGACGAAACGTGTGCGTTATGCTTCACACATATCCCGTGCCCCGTGACCACAACGGAGCCCGGATCAAACCTCGATAAGCCTCAGTGATTCGAGGAAGAAGGGGTTTGAAGTGGGTTACGAAATGTACAACACAAGGTCTCCGCTAAACCGACTTCAGACCTGAGCGGCTCAAGAACGGACAACTGTTTGAGAGTGGGTTCGAACCCGGTCCTGGTAATATTGCTAGCTTCTCTATTCAGTGGCACTGGATGAACCTAGTTTCTGTTGCTAGGCATGTCCGCTGGGGGCTCACTCTTGAAACGTAAAAAGAGAGATTTGTTTCCAAGAGGAAGCAACAAACTCGGCACCCTTATTGCAGAATCAGTCAAACAAACCAGAGCTTGAGCTGTAAGACAAGCAGTGATTGTTTTTGCCGTTGAGAACCGTCTGCACATGACGGAAAGACGGAAAACTCTCCCCGCGTGTGGGTCCTGCACAAGATAACCTCACGATAAGCGATTGCTTTGGTCTATCCTCTTTAGGAAATTCCGGAATAACCTGTTGTCCCAGGCCCGATGGCCGGAGTAATGGTGGTACGGGTATCGAGATTAGACAGACGTAAAAATTTGTGCTCAACACCGAGACACCGCCCATTGGACCGGTAAACCTTCACAAACCTGCACAATAACTTGCGAAATTTTGCTTCCGTTTGCCCAATTCGTCGCTAATCACCTAAATCGGAGTCAGAACCGCCGAAAAAGATTGGTCATAAGGAGGAAGAGGCAGAGCTTGAAAGGCCGATGGACGAAGAATCGGGCTGCTGGATAGATAATCGGCGGTTCCACCCGCCGGTGCATGTTCCTGCAACGAGGACAATAAATCCCACTCTTTGCCCGCATCCGTCCACACTGTTCAAAAAAGTGAGCCAGAGGCCTAGAGCATAGATTGATTGGTCGAACTTCAAGGTAGATCGGTTGTGAAGGGGAGCGAATGACGTCAAATCGGCCGAAGGAGATCATGGTCGGGATCAAGTTAGGACATTGAGGCACGAGCGGTGACCAGATCGGTGAGAGTCAAAGGATCGATGTGGTATACAAGCTCCAAAAAGATCCCCAGAGCGTTTAAGGGTTCGGGGAGCTGTCCCCAGGAAAGGCAGTTTCGAAGCTCGTTTTGAGAAGCTACAGGTTGATGCCGGTCCACCCGCCTATCAGTGTAGAGTAAAACGGCCGCCCACGCAGACTTCCGTTCGGATTAGAGGTCTCCTGGGCCATTGTGCCAGAATATGGTAAAGCGGTCGGGGTATGTTTCTCGATTGTATATTGGGATTGCTGGCTTGGGGGAAGTTCCCTTGGTGAGCGAGCACCGCCTTGAGCGCCATATCCGAAAAGTTGAAGGACTGCGATGCTCCACAGCTGTGATGCAGATGATGCTGGTGCATGTCGGGGGCGCAAGTTTGGTAGAGTCGGTCTACAAGCGTGTGAGGGCTTTGAAAGTTCGCGGCTGGCCTTTTGTTGTCAGACCACGTGAGTTCTCCGTTCTGGACCCGTCGCCGCTACAACGTGTCCCGATGCCTGGCCATCATTGATTGAGATCGCTGCATCGTGATCACGACGCCCGACTCCTCGTAGGTGCCCGTTTGTCTCATCCATCGATGGACAGCTTTAACGAGGGATTTAGGCGGATTTTCTGGATGACACGCCTCACCGCGTTTCGGCTGTACTACCCAAAGACCCCACATCAGCCGCGCTTTAGATTTAGCGGCGTGGCTTGTTCACCAGGGGGGATTGCCTCTGTTTATCTGGGTTCTGGGGGCTTCCACCTAGATGCCGCCGCTTACATTGGCGAACCTGCTGGTTGCCTGCCTGCCTCCCTTACCAGTTCCCCGTCAGCCCGGTATCCACATATCTGGAGAAATTGTAGCCAAATCAAGTTCGTGCACCCTGAGGTCAGGTTCTCGTCGCACCTTTCGCGCCTGCCATCACGTCGTGGGGCGCTATTATGTTTCTCAAGTTCAACCCCCTTGGGTCTTCAAAAGGCTCATCTTTCTCCAATCAGCTCTGCTCCGCACCTTCTCGCCACTCGAACCACCCACCTACTAGCCTTAAAATTTCGCTACTAGACTTATAAAATGGACTCAAGAGGACAGTCTTTCGCTCAGTCGACACACACATCCCCCCGGCGCTCCCCCGATCGTCAGCAAAATTTCATCTCGGCTGGTTCATTCCACCAGTACGACGACCCCTCTCAGTCCTCTGTTCTCTCACAGCCCCTTCCACCCACTTCTAATTCCTGGCAACCGTCGATGTCTTCAGTTCAGCTTCCCCGGAGAAACTCAGACTTTAATCAATTTGCGCCCAGCATGGCCCAGGACCCCTCGTACGCGGTCTCCCCGCGGTCGCTAAGTCCTCAGCAAATGTACCAAAACTCGCGTCATGGAGCCTCAGGCCTTCAGGAGTGGGACGGTTCGCATGGACGAAGTATTCAAGGTACAGTGGTCCTTGTGCAAACCTGGGTGCGAGAGGTTGGCTAATTCACCGCCCAGGCCATCAATCCATGGTGATGGCAGAAGAGGTTCCCACACAATACCGCCCACAGCAACCATACCAGCCATATGACTATCAAGCGCCCTACCAAACGGAACAGTATGCGCAATACGCCGCTGCTCCGGTCACCTCCACCCCTTCATCAAGTTCCTCTGGTTCTCCACAAGCTGCTGAAGACAGAGCTTACCCACCAACCTCCCTCCAGTATCCCCAGCCTCACCACTATGCCCCTTCAAATGCAGAATACATTTCCCGAGAGAACCTCATTACGTCTCAGGAAGTGAGTTCAAGCTCGTATTCTGGACAGGCAGTTGGGCATGTTGGTGAATGGCGAGGCTCCGGCTCTCAATCACAATCAGTCTATTCCAACCAGGTCACGATCGACCCTCCGATGTCCTTCCCTTTGCGCCAAGTAGGAGCCCCCGCTTCCGTCGCGTCGTTTGATAGTTCCTACACATCGGCCAGGAGGTCCCCTCCTGATTCGCAGATCGCATTTCGGTCCCCTTCCCCACCCCGAATCGCGCACGAGCCCGTTGAAGCCAGACATAGGTCGGATTCTCTGGACTCCCGTAGACCTAGCGTTGATGCCATGACCGCCGCCGAACAAGACCATCAGTCGGGCTTGCCATCACAAAAACCTAAACGCAGACGAGCTGACGCACATCAACTTCGCGTCCTCAACGAGGTTTATGCTCGTACCGCATTCCCAAGCACCGAAGAACGTATTGATCTCGGTCGCCGGCTTGGAATGTCGCCTAGGCAGGTGCAGATTTGGTAAGCCTAATGAATGATCACGGGAACCTTGAGGCGGGTGCTAACTTTGTCCCTTGATCATATAGGTTTCAAAATCGTCGACAAAACGCCAAAGCAGGTCGTGGACCTCCACTTGGAACTCCAGCAGAATATCAACATATCCCCATCCACCCTGGGCCACCCACTGTTTACCGCGAGATAACTAAGGCAGAGCAAAGCGAAGGCGTTGACCCCCGCTACGGACAACCAACCGCCACATATCCTGGTTCAAGGATGGTAACAAAGCGGGAGTACGAATAAATCTCTAAAGACATTTGTGTCTTTCACCGAAAATCTTGTTTTCTGACCTCACTCGCATCGTATTTCTATAACATTCTCCAATTCGTTACGTATCTGGACTACCATCTCTTTTCGCATCTTGTTCTCGTTTGCATTTCGCTCAAAATTTACTCATACAAGCTGCATTTTCTATTATTTTGCATGTTTATCCTCCACATGCCTTGGTGGCCGTCATTTCGTTCAAGTTGTAGTATGGTAACACATGCATGTCTAGACTCCTACGTCATACTCTATACATGGAATTTTTTTCTCAATCCTAGATGCAAGATTCGAGGCTTCGGGTCCGGATCGCAAGTACTCGGGGCGTGTCATGGTCGTAAAAAGAGCTAGAATACAAAAGAGACGGGCTAACGGAACAAAAACATTAGGGTCAAGTTGCAGACGGTTAGCCACGAGGACGTTCTGGCCCCGCGGCCTCGATCACATCGAAAGGGCTCGGCCGCGACCAATCGTCCCACCTCGTCTTGCAGCATCTCTACCCCGGTCATGCCCAGGCTCCTCAGGGTACAACGTGTCGATGCGAGCATAGTCCATCTTTCGAGGGCTTCGATGAGTGAACCCCTGGAAGGCCAAGGCCTTGCGCACATTCAATATGTGATCTCCATAGACTTTGTCCTTCAGCAGAGGGTCTCGGGTAGCGTCGGGTGCTGCGCCGTTTGCGGGCGCTAAAGGCTGTAAGTTCGGCATTGTGCGTTAAGGTTAACATTTAGGACAGATAGGATACGCGTAGACCATACCTCGGGAGGAATGTCGTCGTCAAAGTGACGAGTGTCCTCAGGAGTGCTAAGATTCGGTTTGTATGGCGCAGGTTGACGGTGAATGTTGGTCCAGTCAATCCCTCTGAACCAGGGGTGGGCCTGTGGGAGCCAGTCAGGCTTAGTGGGACTCGGTTAACCACGATGGTGACGTGATGAACCATTACCTTGATGAATTCAGCCCCATCCACACTTTTACCTTTGCCGACGTTGGGGAGAATAAAGCCACTTCTCCGCTCTTGCATGATAAGCGAGTTAGGCCTTACAACCGACGACGAGGCCTCGGAACCAATCCGATCCTCTGGTTCACAAAGCAAGCGTTCCATTAGGTTAACACCTTCACGAGACACGCGAGGTCGTGGGGGGAACTTCAAAGATTGTTTCCAGTTGAGGATCTTCTGGCGGGTAACGTGCCTCTAGGGTAAACCATTTGTTAAACATGCGGAGGAAAACGCAAACGGTGAAGTGGACCAACGGAGCTGCTCGTAAACGGCGGGTAACTGTTCAAGCCACCATAAAATAAACGGGGTCAACCTTCCATCGAACCTCCGATGACATCCAAATCGCTGCTTACCCGTAGAGGCATTCAAACATGATGACGCCCAGGCTCCACCAATCGCACGAGAAAGAATATCCGTGACCTACAGCTGTTCATCAGACACACGTGTTTACCAGCAGGACGAGCAGCGACCTACCTCGAATGACTTCCGGTGACACTGTAACAAAGCGAGGCGGAATCCGTTAGCGGCCGTGGGCGAGAGACATATACGCTACAAGGAAGACAACTTACTGTAAGAGTTCGTGCCGCAACTGAGCGGGGGAGGGAATAGTAAGCCAGGTTAGCAACAGCCCGATTGGTATCCAGTTGAATTCCGACGTACACGGAGTATGCCAGCTGAGCAATCATTAGCGGGAATGTCCGAGTCAGAAAACAATGGAAAAGTGGGGGGAGAGGACATACCTTCTTCCGGTTCTTCTCCCTCCAAGTGAAGATTCCGCCTTCACCCTCCTGTCCTCCCATGATTCGCTCGATCTCTTGAGGCGCCATTCGCTTGGTCTTCTTCCCATCAGCAATGCCATTGGGATCATTAAGGTCGATACCATGCTTCTTCAAGAGGTCCTTGCGTTGCTGCTCATAGTCTTCGGAAACAAACCGTTAGAACAGGAAGGCAACACGATAAAGGAAAGTTGGTTGTCACTTACAGGATGTGTCATGAGCCCAATGCAAGTCTGTTGCCAGACCAAAGTCGCTGAGCTTGATGTGGCCTTCAGGGTCGAAGAGGAAGTTCTTTAAGTGATCGTGCGATCAGTTTACGAGCCTCACTCGAGATCTGAGCCTGAAGCGCTCGGACTTACATCGGGTTTGATATCTCGGTGGATGAACCCTTGCTTGTGACAAGATTCGATTGCAAGTACCATCTATGGAAGCGACCTCATGATTTCCTAACCTAAGGACAAGCCGAAGGTTGCTTACCTCCGCAATATAGAATCTAGCAAAGTTTTCCTCAAACACATCCTTCTCTATGAGGAGGTTAAGAAGATCGCCGCCACCCATGTACTCAAGGACCAAATACAGGTTATCCCTATCTTGGAAGCTGTAGTGCATTCGAACTATCCATTCTGCTGCATTGGTCGATGACACGAGAGCGGCAGATTTGAGCACCTCTCGTTCGGCTCGAACATGCCCTTCCTGGCCCTTCCGAAGCATGTCGGTCTTGCGGAGCTGTTTCATGGCGAAGAGCTGGCCTGTCGACTTCTCCTTCACAAGAGAGACTACACCAAATGCGCCTAACCAAAATGCATCAACAATCAGTCGGTGCATAGTCAGCCGAACGTAGTAGGTCTTTACCGTGTCCGATGATTTTCAACTCCCTGAACGCGCTCACGTTCACTTTCTTTCGTTGCTCTCTCAGATAATCCGTTTCATTCCTCCTCCATTGCTCCCTAACCTTGTCGCGCATTCCTTCTGGCAATCCCATTTGATCCATTTCTCTCTCCATGGCCAGTCTTCGACGTTCTCTTGACGGTGGCTGCCTGAACAAAGGATAGTAGAGGTTTTCGAAGTAGATCCTGGCAGAAGCAGCTTTCTCGAGCGTCGACAGTGAGGGGTTGATCGGTTTCGGTTCGTCTTTGGACGGGACCAGTGGGGGCTCTGATTCTGGGATGGCTTTTACGGTCCTAGAGCGTTCCAAGGGAGAGGGAGATGCGGGCGAAGTGCTGAGTGGAACCAGCGTTGTGGGCGACGTGCTGAGCGGCACCAGCGTTGTTGGTGAAGAGCTGACCGGTAGCCCATCCATTGCCGCTTCTGGATGTTCCAGTATAGGGGGACCGCGTTGCAAACCCGTTGGTAAAGCGTTCGGTCCACTGCCAATGGGCCATCCGCCGCCGCGAGGAGAAGGAAGTCCTTCGATACGTATAGGCATACCGGTGACTGGTGATTCAATAGTTGCCTTCGCGGTGTTGACAGTGGTTGTGGTCAAAGAACTCGGTGTGCTCATCCCATTAACTACACGCAGTGCAGGCCCAATCGGCTTGGTGCGACCATCGTCCGTTGATTCGCCTGGGATGGTTCGGAGCTGAGACAACGTAGGATGCATAGCTCCAACGACTTCAGCCACCGCTCTGGCCTGAGCTTGTTGGCGGACATAATCCTTGATGGGACGAGCCCACCGCGGATCTAAGCGCCAGCGTCAGTGGATGTTTGCGGGCGCCAAATTATCCTTGGGCCTACCTCCAAGCTTGCCCATCCCAGAGGGGCCCCAGCGCGTTAGAAGCGCCTCTGCCTGCTCAGCGTCGGAGGCGTGAACGAGATGGCTTGAGGACAGGAGACAAATTAGCTGTCAACCAGGGAAACCCGTATAGCGAGACGTACACAAATCCTGTCGGCTTTCCGATCATGTCTTTACTGACTCGCCTGCCTTTCTTTGTGGGTGTAGAAGTTGGGGAGACTGTGGGTGGTGGAAGTTGACCGACAGGAACATTCGCAACCCGAGGAGGTGCCCCTGCCGGAATCTGCTCGTAAGGGGGACTGGCGACTAGGGGTTCCTCCCTATACGGATTTACCGCTCCGGTCCAAAACCTAGAGACTGTTTCTACGACGGGGGTTGACAACGCCAGCAGGTCGTAGAAACCCTTGTGCAGGATGGTACCTCCAGGGTAGGCGGCTGGTGCCGTCGTTCCACCTGTCATAAGTAGACGTTGACGTTCATACTCCTCTTTGAGCTTCTGGTTAGACTCGTCGGTTAGGTACGTTTGGCCTTGAGTGGGGTTGGATTTGAACCAAGATGGAAGTTGAAAGTACGGGGAGGCTTGAGCGTAAATGTCGGCTGAGGATATTGGTGAAATGGGAGTGCGACGAGCGAGATATGAGCCGCTCGCCACAGGCTGTTCTGCCATTGCTCAGCAATACGGGTGAATGGCGGGGGATAACAAAGGATGGGCGGGTGACGGAATGCGAATCTGGACTGGTGCGTTCAAGAGCGAAGCCCCTATTTCCGAGCTGCCGAACCACCTCCTGTCCTGATGACTCCGGCCTCCTCTACAGGCTTCCTTCGATAAGACAAAAACTCAGGTCTTTCGACTTCGCAGTCTTCGGTGACTGCTCGAAGGAATCCCGCGTCTTCGATACTTGAGAGCCGAGACGCTGCTTGGATCGCGAGGAAGCTCGAAGGCAGCGAGTACCTGGGACGAAAGATGCATTTCGACGGTTGGGTCTAGCCTCCAAACGGGGATATGAGGGGAATCACCTTGCTCGAACCAATTAAGGAAGTTAGGTTAGGCTAGCGGGTGCTTTCCTTCAGGAGGGCAGAAGCCATGGACAACGGACAAACAAGAATCGAACAACGGAGATGTTCAGAGTCCTCCCGCCACCATCGAGTTCAGCGACGGACCCCGGTCATCGATGCCATCCCAAGTCCAACGCAGGCCCAATACCAACGACCTGCATCCGCCCATTCACCAGCATCAGGTCCCTCCACACCACCAACACCCACCACCGGCACCTCCGCTCCAACAACATTACCACCACCACCCAATCCATATCCCATCAACATCCGGTCCAATCCAGAATGCCACTACTCAGAGCGATACCAGCGAAGGAAGCGAAATCTTTGTGGACCCAGCCATGGGGACACCGTTGGGGGTCTACGTCGAGAAGGACGTCCTGAATCACGATCTCATCGTGTCACTAGTCAAAGTGAGCGGATTGGACTGCCAATAGCACCGGTCCGACCGGCAACCTGACTGGAATGTCTTTCGCCCACAGAAACATGGCGGCAATCTCAGCTCGAACTACAGCAGCGTCCCATACGTACTGGTGGATAGGACAAAGGAGTCCGGCCAAAGCCTCTATAGGCAGTATCACAACAAAAAGGGCAAAGTTGTTCTCGACGCACAATGGGTCATTGCCTGTGTCCAGGCAGGGGAGCTCTTGACATTCAAACGCAACTGGGGTGGAATGAAAGTCAATGGTAACGAAGTGTATGTCTCCGTGGACTACCTTTCGAAACCCGGTCTGACCAGATTGCTTCCTTTGTCCTGAAAGCGTCATTGCTGAACCTCAGCCCGAACCTCCTCGGCCGACGGCACCAGAACTGCAGTTAGCTCCTCCACCTGGAGCTGCTGAGCCCGCTCCTTCCACCTCGGGCAACGGGCAACGCCGCAAAAAGAAAGGCCGTCAGGCTGCTACGTCGCACAATGAAACCGATACCGGAATCCAGCAACCTCTCCCGGCTGAACCTCCAACCGTGACAAATCCGCCTGCTCCCCAACCCCCATCCCATTTCCCGTTCCCTTCCGCGCTTCCAACCCTCCCGCCTGTTCCAGTAGCGCCCAATTTCTCGACTTGGAGCCACGTCGCGCCGTCAAGCACCGTCCACCCTCCGCACCCTCATGCTCATTCGTCCCAGGCCCAGACGGCAACCCAACCCCCTCCGCCGTCTGCTGCGCTTAGCACACCTCAGTCGCAAACCCAATCTCCACTGCCTCCGCAACAGCAGTCCATGACGCTTGCTCAGATTCACCATCATCCCCCTCCTCCTCACGTCCTTCGTGGTTATCCACCTGCCACGGCTTCAGCGTCAGCGCTGGCAAGAGGCCCTTGGTATGGCGTCCCTCCTCCGGCGCCAGCAGCAGTCAATGCTCTGGGAATAGATGCTAGCCGATCACCCAACACTCAACCCAGCTCTTCGTCCTCTGCAGGATTCACCGTCCCTCCACCACCTTCGTTCGAACCCCCGAGTTGGCCACACGGTAGTGAAGTTTACTATGCTCAACACGTAAGTATCCCTCCGTAGTGCCGTTTCCGATCGAGACCTGACCCGGATTGAAATGCTCCAGTTCGCCCCATTTTCTGACCAACAATACGTTGTGCCCCCTCCTCAATCGAATCCCACCGGTGCACAGCCGCCTCCATCAACAGCAGGCGATGATGGGGAAGCAGAAGAAGGGGCTAATGATGAAGAAAATCGTGGTCGGAAACGCAAGCGTGTGTCGGAGGCTGTCACTGCTGGCGGTCACGGTGCCAAAAAGGTGACCATCTACTTGTTTACTGGGCAATAAATATCTCGGCTGGAGCTAATCACCGACAATTGATTTTGATAGTCTAAGCAGAATGCACCTGCAACAGATCCCGCATCGCTCGTTCCGGCGCTTGCCCCACCTCGTCGTTCCCCAACGCCCCCGGCTCGAGTGGTAAAGTCCACCTATGGCGGCAATCTATTCACGGCCGAGGACATCAACTACTTGAAAAAGTACATTGATTGGTGCGTGGACATGGGTTTAGTGTTGAGTCTTCGAGAGATTTGCGAGAGGTTGGCCATCAAGGTGGGACTTTGATTCCTCCTCCCTGCGGTCCTTTAGCGGCTCATGAAATTGGATTCCCTTAATACATAGGCACCTCACCACACCTTTTACTCCTGGAGACGGTACTGCAATAAGCATAAAATTAAGTTGGGAAGCTATCAGATGGGCCCTGTCGGAAGTACCAATGGTGGGGATGGCGGTGGGGACGAAGATGATGATGGAGAAGGCGGAGAAGGCGACAGTGACGGAGAAGTTGGAGGGAGTGGACCCTCGCGCCCCGTCGCTGGGCCGAGTCGAACGATCGGTGCTCCATCTTCTGCGCCGGCGAGGGACGGAAGGAATAGGTCCCCAACACCTCCCAGGTCGCTGCATCGCAGTACAACTGGCAAAGGAATTGCTTTCACCGAGGAAGATGTGGCATACCTAGTCAAGTATATGGCCTACCGCAAGTGCGTCGCGAAGTGTCATCAACTTTTTCTTAGCTCGACGAACGCTGACCGGCACACCTCGTTTCGTATCTTACAGGCAAAAAGAACCGAACCTGAACATGCCCAACTTTTGGAACGACTTGGCGGCTAAAGCGCCTCATCATTCAAGGGCATCATGGTTGAAGGTAGGAGCGTCTTCGTATTCTAGGGAATTCCTAGACTGACGGGCGCTCGCTTTAATAGTATTGGCGTAGGCATCGCCACGAAATCGAAGTGCCTTCCAACTCCGCAGATTCGGGAGGTGGTGCTGGCGTAGACCACCCCGGACCCGCGTCGACGTTTATTGCTGGTTCAAATGGCCTGCAAATCCCGTCCGCTCCAGCTCAAATAGCGAAGCGACAACGGTATAGTCACGAAGATGACATATTGCTGGCAAGATTCTGGGCACGGGAGCCCCAAGGAACAAGTGACAAGTTGTTCCAGGAGTTTGCGAGGATGGTACGTATGAGATGCTTCCATATTTATAATGGAGCAGAGCTGATATTCTGTGCCTGGGCTTTTAGCACCCACATCACCCTTGGAAGGGCTGGCAAGAGCACCATCGCATCCATAAGACGCAAATCGACCATCTTATCAAGCTGCATTTGAGCGGAGTGGACTTAAGCACTTTGCCTGCCCCGCCGCAGAGCAAGACCGGGAGGGCAGCTGCCTCTAAGGAGTAGTACCGCGGATTGACGTTTTGATGTCGATCCAGTATTTTCCATTTCGTAGGTTGTGCGGTTACTGGTCCATGGATCGTCCCAAGTCGCTCTACTTGTTAAGAGAGCTGTTCATCGTATCGGACTTGTTCTGTTTTGTTCACCACTTGTTCATTAATGGCAATGCTGTATTGGTACAACAATCTTTTGGATTCCGTTATCCGCTTTCTAATAAGTTACACACTGAGGAGAACAATCAACAACAAAAATACCCGGAACCAATGAACAGCAGTTCCCTCAGATGGGGAGGGCAACCGAGAAAGATGGAAATAGCTTAATCGCCCTCGTCATAAAGTTCGTAGCACGCCTGATTGTCTTTCGTGAGTTTCCAACCCGATTGGCATTTGGAAACTACGCAGTCGCCTCTCACGCAAGAGACGATCATTTGCCCTGGTATGATCGTGCAGTCTCGGCCTAATGGTTGGTCGTCTTGAGACGGTCGGCTGCATCCTCCGCCTGCCAGGTCGTACAAGTGGCTTCGTGAGGGACAGAGCGGGAAGAATCGAGGGCAAATGCTTACAGCTGGTGATAGACGTCTGGGTGTCAATGCACTCCCAGGGTTCTTCTGTGTCCCACGAATGAGCCTTCATACACATTTCTTCGCCGATGTAGCAAGGTAGATACGCCATCTAACAAGGTATTTATCGAACGTTAAACCTCCCAGGAGTCGAATATCCATGGCCCATTTGAACTTACATCGGCATTCTTGTTGTCTTCCAAGGTCGGAGGACGCGCCCCCGGGATTGCGCTGGCGAATATGCTCGGCACTATCACGAGAGCGAGCGCCAAGACCTGCAAATATCTTGGTGAGGGCATTTTTGAACCTTTTTGATGCGGGTGGGGGGGTGAAGGGTGATGGAAAGCAAGTATTCTGCAAGGATGCGGCTTGATCATGAGCTTTTAATGTAGGTAGTCCGAGTCTTCGGGTACCTGACGGATAGTCGAGGAATTCCGCCTAACCCTGCCGGGGATGGCGGGTGGCGTCATGCGGACCCATTAGTCATCATGGTACTTTCCGTTCTAGGAAAATATTATCGATACGTCCCTTGACTTCTTATTGTTAGCAGCGCGATGTGAGCCTGGGTTTCGTTGTCCGCCACTTTTGGATGTCCATTTGGTCACCGATGGAATCGTTTGAATTGAACCAAGGGTCGAGACCCGATCCGCAAGGTTTTTTGAGGAAATTCACTTCCCCCAATTAAAGCTTACGGCAAGCACTTCGCCATCGACAGAAAGCGGAAAGCGCAGGGTCCAGCTTCCTGCAATGCCATTGCTTCCCAAGGATGTCTCTCCCAACAGAAATGCATATGGGGGACCAGCCATCCAGCGACGAGAACGTTGTTTACATTTAACGTTCCGTCCGCGCTCATCAGCAGATAAACCGAAAGAACATTCAAACCCCCCAACGAAGGCGGAATCCCCTTTGGCGAATGTTCAAGACGCCCGAAATAAGATGGCACGATTGAGTTGGCCTATACTACTGAGTCGATGCGGATGCGACCATTTCTGGGTATGATTCGTGATTGCCGGATCGCTGGTGTTTCCGCTTTGTGCAGAGTCTCAGATTCTTGGGCTATTTATCCACTCTGAAAGCTTCCCGCCATCCTACTGAACACTTTCTATATTACGCTCATCACTAATTTACGATGGATGTAATAGTACAAACACGATCCCGATTCCCCGCTATAGATCCACTTCCGAATAACTTACACGATAAAAGAGAACAACAAAAATGGCCAAAACCCCAACTGAGTGAACAGGGTATTCCACAGAGATGATGAAACCGAGTGAACCAGAGAGGCAGAAGAAGACTAATCGCCTTCGTCATATAGCTCATAGCAGGCCCCTTTATCCGCTGACAGCTTCCAGCCAGATTGGCATTTGGAAATGATGCATTTGCCACTCATGCAAGAAACGGACTTTTGGCCTGGTATGATGGTGCAGTCCCGGCCTAATGGTTGGGCTGCTTGCATGGGCTCCGTGCATCCCCCACCTATCGAGTCCACCGAACGCGTCAGTGCACAAGCGAGAACGAAGGGGACGAAAGACTTACAATTTTTGACGGATTTCTGAGTATCGATGCACTCCCACGTCTCTTCTGGATCCCACGAGTGAGGCTTCATACACATTTCTTGACCAGGATTGCAAGCGGAATATACCGTCTAAGACAGGCTGCATCAGTATATCTCTTGGATATCGTTGGCTTTTGATGCTTACATCAGGTTCGTCGTAGTCTTCCAATGGTACAGGCCGCTGCCGCCTTGGGGCCGCGAGGGTGCTTGGCACTAACACGAAAACTAGTGCCAAGGCATACAAAAATCTCCTTGAAGGCATGGTCCAATTTTTTTTTTTGTGCTGCAAGAGCCCTTGGTTGAAAACGCGGCGAAGAAAGGGAGGTGGCAGAGCTAGGAGGAAAACTCCAGCAATGCAAGTGGTCGCGTGGGATACCTTTTTCAAAGAAGATCGTAGGGCGGGGGCCGCCCAACGACGGAGACGGGGAAGCCTAGCGCGCACTTCCTCGGGACCTTCGCGGCAGTATGCGAATCCCCGAAGAGTTCTGCGGCAGAGAAACCGCTTGACCCTAGGGAAATATTTCTTGGCTTCACAATTCGCGTTTGTTTCGATTTTGGATCATCTGCCAATTCCGGGTTGCACGGCCAGGAGTTGTCGGACATGCCGTTCCGCCGGCATGACACACGTCGGCGCCCGCACGCTATTCGGGCCTTTACGTGTCTATGCAACCCTTCGAACTTGAATAAGTCGCGGCCAAACGGCGCCTAAAGGACTTGATTTAAGCCGACAGTGTTGAAATGAAAATCTAAGCCGTTGATCCTTTCAAAGCCACTGGAAAGCTCTTTAAATTTGCCGTCAGGACGAGGGTAAAAGATCAGGCACTCAACAACTTCAACTTTATACACGTGCAATGACATTGTATTGTATTACAAAGATTATCTGGCAGAGCAAAATATTACAGGGGACATCGAGTGGGTATTAAACAATGGAGATGAGAGAGGACCTGAGGAGGTATCGGCCAGCGAAGACCACAAACCATCCAACCACGAGGGAACATGCTCATCGGTAGATAACCTGAGGAGCCCCCGCGTACCCAGTCGAGAGAGAGCGAACTCTACCGTACCCTTGAGGAGCAGCACCTCCAAGGTAACCCGTCTGCTGTCCCGTCACGTACTGAGGTTGAGCGTATCCGGTGGGCTGGACGTACTGTGCCGCACCAGCGTACTGCGACGCACCAGTCACGTACGCCTGTTGGTATGGTTGACCCGTCGTAGCGTACGACATGCCGGTGGAACTGTACCCAACCGGCTGACCACCCTGAATGATCGTCGGTTGGCCATAGCCCGTCTGGCCATAGGCGCCCGCCTGACCATAGGCGCCCGCCTGACCATAGGGACTGCCTGCCTGGACGTATTGCACGGGTTGACCGGTCGCCGAGACATAGCTGGGTTGAGCAGAGACGTAACCTGGTTGGGCGGAGACGTAACCGGTGGATCCTGCTTGGACGTATTGGACACCAGGGGTTCCAGCCGAGACGTAGGATGCTCCGGTGGGCTGAGCAGAGACGTAGCCACCGCCGGTGGCTGCTCCAAGGATGGGACGGTCGATGGAACGGTCTGTCTCGTAGAACGACGAGCTGCGGCGACGAAGGCCGGATCCGCGTCTGCGACGGGCGTAAGGGTTGGACTCGTACGGGCTGTACGGATCTTCGTAGTCCTGTCCAAACGTTGAACCTATAAATTTCCCAAACGTTTGCAGTTCGCAGGTCTTGGACTCACTTCAGAGTAGATTCTCTCAGCTGTGGAAGCAGCTACTTCAGCGGCCTCCCTCCTGGTACCACCGGACCTGGGGGAAGATTAAGCAAGGGGGACCGCGGGTCGGTCGGAATTGGAATCGTCGCATCTCGAGCCAGACTTTTGCGCACCTTCTCCTCGATGAGTACGACAAGAGCTTAATAGCCTCTCCGGCAGCAAGGCCAGCCAGAGCCTCCTTCTCCCTACCACGGTCATCCGCTAGCGGCGACTTGTAAGTGCTGCCGTACGTTGACCAGTGTCGGATGGCTTCGAATCCTGCCGCAGCACCGATCTGGGCTGAATCTAGTTCATCGACTGGCACCTGAACCAAGAATGAAGTGCGAAGTATTATTAGCTTCTGACAGGAGAACAGAAAGGCTCCCGCGATGATTGGGGGATCGCACGCACCTGTCCACCGTAAACGCGCCTGTGCCACAATTGCGCATCCTCCCTGGCAAATCCTCGAGAGAACACATCCTTGAGACCTCTCCAGACACTGTCGAAGAAACCCCTGTTCGTTGTTGAAGAGCGTCGACCGAGCCAGCGGCGACCATTACGTCCCCGAGATTTCCATATTGAAGAAAGTCAAGATAGTCGGAACCATAAAGGGGTGAGGGGTGGTACACGCCGTGATGAGTAACGCTTTTTTCTCTTTTGATCAGGTAAAAAGGAGGTTGGCTCACTCATCCCGAATATCATCGTAGTAGTCAGTGGAGAGTCCTCCGACCTGGGGATCACGACGTATAGTTTCAACCCATCTGCGAGTACGTTCACTGGGAGGAGGAATAGTTACCTGCGCTTGGAAGTATTGTCTTCCTCCCCAGTTGGGCTGTGGCTGGAAGTAAGGCCGAGGGGGTGCGACGACTTGGTACTAACAGGAAGAGGGAGAGGCGCTCAGCATCAATAACGCCGAGAATGGAAGGAAGAGGCGGAGAGCGTACTCCGGAGGTTCCCCACTGCGGTTGCTGTTGATAGTACGAATAGTAGGACATTCTGTTCTTCTTTCTTCAAATGGGATCTCGGGGAATGTAAGTAGATTAGAGGATGGACTGAGACGGCGCTAGCACCGAATCAGCAGGAGGGAGAGAGTCGAGTGGTGGTAGAGCGAAAGGGTAAGGGACGTGAGATGCGGTCGTTAAGAGACGTAACTCGTATAAGAGAGAACAAGGTGGAAGGGGGGTCCTTATGAAGCGAGTGAGAGTGTGAGAGGTGCGAGGAGAGGATGACCTGCGGGAAACAGCGGGGTTGCCTGCCCGTCTTAGGCTCAAGATTCGCCAAACCAACGCATGAGCGATACCCCATCGCGATTGCGATCCGGAACTCCCCCTTGTCCAGGAGTTACAACCCAATCCCTCGGATATACCTTCCCTCATATAGCTCAAGGTGCTACAGAAATTTTGGGACGTTTCGACGAGCAGCCACGTTGATCCAGCACTGTTCATTGGAAGATTTGCGGAGAGGATTTCAATGTCGTCGAAGCAAGGTTTTCTGTCTCCGTCGTCGTCTTCTCACGGTTCCAAATGACCAAGATGTAGACTCGGCTTCCCATCTCGGCAAAGTTCGCGGGTCCCAGCACCGTTGGACAGCCGCGCCGCAGCATCTTGGGCGCCACTTCAGTGACTCCAACTGCATAAGCGAATGAACAAGAGATGCCGTGCTCGATACATGCCACGTTCCATCCCCCGGCAATTGTATCAGTGTTCTAGCCCGGTGACTGCATCCGGTTCATCCTCGGCCTCCAGAAACGTTCACTGAGTTTAGGATTATCTGGAGCCGATGACGAGGTCTGGCTGCTCAAAGTCTCTCACAGAGATGGACATCCTTTGACGTACAGCTCGCTTCCCCGCTTACAGCTGCTCGTCAATGAAATGGTCGTGCGCTGGACGAGAATTCAACTTCTTTCGGATCGATTATCGACTACCAAGAGCCGAAACCTTCGAAGGTTTCAGGTGCTTCAGGATTACCTGCCAATGGCCTCGAGGCGTGCGTTGCCTTCCTACAAGTGCAAATCACCAAGCATGGCAAAGCGAGGGCGTTAATTAATATCCTTGATATTGGTCTCGTTTGGGTACTCGGACCGCCGTTCTGTATTCAGGCGGAGATGTCATATTGCTAGTACTTGGCCCAGGGCTGGTGTTTTCCTGGTCAGTCGCAGAACGACCTCAACTTCTGAAACGTCACCCGATCCTTTCCCAAAGCTTAAACACGGTCACGTTCTCGCCAAGCCTGGTAGTTCCAATATTCGCTCCGTCTTTCCTTTTTGGGGACGGGCGGGACTGTTTGTCGCCGCTGTTTGTTCGCCAGCTCAAACTCGTCAACAACAACAACGCGTCTCGAGTCTCACCACCCTGCTTCCCCGACGGGTCACTCAAACCTCTACTATGATCCTAGGATACACGGAAACGCCCAATAATGGAGCCAGTGATGTTGAGATGGAAGTTGTATTTGAACCGGAACCCTGTCCAGATTCGTTCCAATGGCCGATTGCACTAAGCAGTTCCCTCGGCACGGGTTTCCCTTACAGGTCAGTGAGAGAAAGAGGAACAAATAAACGCGTATAGTCAACTTCCTACTTTTAGTGGAATTGATCCTGAATCTCAGGCTGCCACCGACTACGTGGTCCGAAGATATTTAGAGACCTTGTGGCTCCCAGAAGTGCGTTTTCGGGCCTCTTTCCCATATGGCATTCTCTGATGTTCATCCCTCAGACTCTCATGAGACTAGAAAACTTGATCAGTGACCTTCGTCGATTGGTCAACCTTGAAAACGCTACCCACGGTCAAACGTCCATTCCAACGACCGCCACGACTCTGCTAGAGACCGTTCTACTCTCTAAGAAGGATATCAAGCACAAGTATAACTCAACACTGCCGCCCATGGTCTTCTCCCACGAGCTGTCTTCAGGCACGGAGGAAGAGCAAATGATAGCCTACGCTCGGAACCTTGAGAAGCAGCCTCCGAAGGATGCGAAAGCGTGGCTATCTCGCTTCGTTCAAAGAGAGTGAGTGACATTCAAGATACTTACCCAAGAAACCTCTATCCCTCTCCTAACCAACTCATCTCACTTAGGTACCAGATCCAAATCCTCCTTCGTTTTTTCCTGCTTTCGTATGGACCGCCGCCCGTCACCTCAAGCCCAACGAAAGCCAAAACTAGTCCGAAGAAACGGAAGAAGGGGAAAGGAGACAAGGAAAAGAAGGAGAATCCAAATACAGAAAAGGCCTTATGGGACCTGGTCGCCGGTCTGGCTGCTGCAGTGGCCGGACACCAAGAGACTTCCCCGTTCAAGAGCCCAAACCCCTTGCACGGAGACGAGAATGTCGGAAGCGTTGAATGGTTTTGTGAGAGAGTTCTGGACCCCTTGTTTGTACTATTCATCCGCTTCTCGATCCGCCTGTGTCTCACGTGTTATCGTGTTTGTAGGTTCAAGGCAAAGCTTCCCACAGAATACGAGCGGTGCCTGTTCAACCTTTGCCCCAGCAGGTTTGAAGAGCCACGATCGCCAACGCTCTCTCCTAATCCTACAACGACAAGTCTTCCCGTATTCCAAGAACCAACTAGAGTCAGGAGCAGAAGTCCCTCCACCCTTCAAGAAGACCTCATGCGGGAGAGCCAAGAACGTAGTCGGAGCGTTTCCACGTCCCGGGAACTCAGCAGGGCTGGCTCAGCCACGAGAGAGCTCACCAGGACCTCGTCCATGTCGCGTGGCTTGAAGAGAGAGCGAAGCAGCTCTGTTCTGTCGATGATCGGCGAACAGCGCGCAAGCACGGGTCCCGTCATGAACCGCGGGGGCGTAGCCGGTCACTCCTCCGTTAGACATGAAATCACGATGCGTAAATCCACCAAGGACTCGCTCGCTACCAAAGCCAAGGAAAAGGAGAAGGCAAAGGCAAAGGTGAAAACGGACCAGGCCCAGGGCACTACTTCCGCGCATCGACCATTCGGTGGGTTAGAGCTCTTTTGTGCTCGGTGATGGTTTCACTGACACGCATTTGGCATAGCTCGGTCACAAACGATGCCTTTGAAGCCCCTTGAGCTTTCAAAGTCAATGACCCTCGTAGAGGAAACTCCAATGCCAAACCGTGTTAGATCAGTGCCTAGAGAGTTGAACGACTCCCCAGACGCGTTGTTGTTAGGATCCGATGAAGAAGACGATCCCAATTGGAGACAAGATTATATCCTGGACACTCCAGTCAAGGGTTCCTCTTAGTCGTTCAGCCCAGCTGAACAGATGGAAACAGGCCCACCATGCTGTGGCTGGCCTATCGTCCATGGTCCGACTCCTGGTACCCAGTGTCGACTACATACCAATTCAGCTATAATTAATATTGGATGTTTATCTACTGGTCTATCAAATTGAAGAGCCACACCTCGAATAAGGCCATTGCCGAGGGTCGAGCAAACTCTACCGCACTTTCTCCCTATCCGTTATCCATTACATAGGACTTTAAATACGTTCCTGACTCTTTTCCTCTTCCTCTTTGACTTGTCGGGGCCTAAAGCGCTTCCTCTCTTCACGAGGCCTCGTGCCAAGGTATTCTTCAAGGAGCCCAACCAGGTCGTCGAGAATCTGCAACTTGAGATCCATCGGAATAGCATTAGGTGGCATCCAAGGCTGTATCGGGAGTTCGGCGGAAAGGTTTGTCGACTTGATGCGGCTTAGTTCGAGTAGTCGACTACAACAGAAGCAACATCCGCCAGTCGTGCCGATGAGGCTTGGCTTCACCTAGCGCCGGAGCTCAGCCTACTGAGGGTCACGCGGCAGGAAAGAAAAGACAAACCTTTCCTGTTATCATCAAGCTTGCTAGATAGGCCTCGCAGTGCAAAGTGCCGGCCGGAAGACTAAACTGACCTAGGTGACAAGTGCAGGCTAT
>KN822981.1:66616-103686 GCA_000827465.1 Tulasnella calospora MUT 4182 | reverse complement strand
CATCACCCGTCCCGTAGCCGCGATCTGGGTCCCACTCGTTGAAAAACCTTGGCTCGCGCTTGGCTATAGAATCCGGCTAGCCATTGGAGTGCTCGCGTTGTTGGGCCTAGTCTTGGGTTCTGGATATGGTTTCCCTCTCCGTGACGTGCGTTTCCGTTTGCTGTCGTTCCAGCTGTCTGAAGACTGATAATGCCTGACCGACTTGAAGGGAAGCACATACGTCGACAGAACTATCTCCATCATTGGTCTACTCTTATTTCAGCTGGGGTTTTACCTCTTCTCTTACAATAGGAAAGCTGTCCCCTGGTATGTGTGTGGCAGTTGGGAAGCCCCGTTTCCTCAGAATTGATGGCGAGACTCGAAATCTGAAGGCCCACTGTCATTGTCGGACTGATGCTCCAACAAATTATCGCCATCTTTGTCTTGAAGACCAGCGCCGGTTTCAGTATTTTCAGCTGGATCGCTTATCTTGCCAAGGACTTCCTCGAGCAGGCATACAAAGGATCGGCGTTCTTCTTCAGCGACGAAATCGTCTCAATGCATTACTTCTTCGTCAACACTCTGGGTGTTATCATTTTCTTCATTGCCTTTGTGCAGATGATGTACTATGTGAGCGTGAGGTTATGCACACTACTGTGCCATATCACTAACTATGGCATGGCTTTACTGCTTCGGTCCTGAAGTTAGGTGTAATGCAATGGCTGATTAAAAAGTTCGCCTGGTTCTTCTTCAAGACCATGAACGTCTCTGGCGCCGAAGCCGTCGTCGCTGCCGCCTCTCCTTGGATCGGTCTCGGCGAGAGCGCTTGTCTCGTTCGGCCTTACGTTGACCTCATGACCGAATCCGAGATTCACTTAACCATGACCTCTGGTGAGAGTATCTTGTCCCCCCGGCCTGTCTTCGTGGAATCACTGACCATTTCGCGTGCCTTGTCAAGGTTTCTCCACCATCGCAGGTTCCGTCTTGACAGCATACATCTCTCTAGGTGTTCCACCCCAAAACTTGGTCACCGCTTCGGTCATGTCGATCCCTGCCTCCATCGCTATCTCCAAGATCCGCTACCCGGAGACCGATGAACCTGTAACCCGTGGCAACGTCGTAGTCGCCCGCCAGGAGAAGAACCCTCCTGCAAATGCTCTCCATGCCTTTTCGCAAGGAGCTGTTTTTGGTGTTGTCGTCGCAGGTCAAATCTTGGCCAATGTCCTGACTATCATTGGTTTGGTCGCCGCCATCGATGGCCTTCTCATTTGGATCGGCAAGGGCTTTGGGATTCATGAACTCACCCTCGCGTTAATTTTTGGATACGTCCTCTATCCAGTGTGAGTACCACAGCGTGGGGTTGGGCAAAATACCCTGACCTTCCCTGGTTTCTTCCAAAGAACATTCTTGATGGGTGTTCCTCGTCATGAAATCCTTCCGGTTTCACGCCTTATGGCTACCAAACTCATTGCCAATGAGTTCGTCGCCTATCTAGCACTCAGTAAAAATCAGGCCACTTCCCCGCTGTCACCTCGAGCCTACACCATCGCTTCTTATGCACTTTGTGGTTTCGCCAACATCGGCTCCGTCGGTATCACAATTGGCGTCTTGAGCGCGTTGGCTCCCGGCAAGGCCAAGCAAATAGTTAGGCTTGCTCCTTCGGCTATGATATGTGGCTTCGTAAGCATCTTATAACATCCTAATGTCCAGCGAATGAGGACTGATCGAGTTTTCAACCTTCCATCGTAAAGTTGTCGACCATGCAGGCAGCTGCTATTGCTGGAATGCTTGTCTAGGATTTCGGATATCGCTTTGGCTCCCAATATTCTGGCACGAATAGCCCGCTTGAAGTTAGGATCTAACTGTATGAAAGTATTATTACCAGGCTACCAGCTTATTTGTTCCGGGGGGGGGGGGAAGTCGGACATCCGGCCCATGTGCAGGCACTTCCGTCTCGTTTGACCGTATCGACAGGTCCAGTTTTCGTTGTTCTTTTGCTAAGGAAAGTTCTAAGAGGAAGTGGCGATTAGCAACACCGGGAGCTTTATGTGCAAGTATGGCGATGGGCTCCTCACTAATGATCCATCCATGGTCGCTTTTGAGTCTTGACGTTCAGGAACCTCGGCCCCTCCACGTATAGGACTTCCAGTCCAAGCGCTTGACACAGCCTCTTTACTGGTTTTACTAGGATATCGTTAAATCTCGGGGGTTTGAAATCTTCGTCCTGACGTCGGTGGTGTCAGCCTCGTCCTTAACATTCTCTTTTACATAACTTCTCGGCCGTCCTCAGTTCGGTCTCCTTCGACTGAGACTCTTCGAGACCGTCCGCAAATCTATTCAGCTCGCTTACGAGGCGATTAGGGGCTTCTGGGATTGTGGACAAGCTCTACAAGCCCTTGTGTTTGGGGAGTTGACATGGCGAGCGGGACCTCCTGATGGGTTCGAGTCGTCTTATATATATATGATGCCTTGAATTTTTCGACATTAGGACGAGTGTTCAGAGGATCAATTGTTGATGGGGATAGTGGATGGAAGAGAGACTCGGGGAGTGAAGAGTGTTTTGAACACTGCCGGCTTGTTTGGCAGCCTGGTCCGAACCAGAAGTCCGTCAAGCTGGCCAGCGCGGACAGCGTTTCCCAGTCCGGAACTAGTCAATCCCATTGGCTACACTATTGCGTGGGGAAGAGACTCCGACTGGATAATTGCTAAGCTGAGGCGGCGTCAGCCGCTGATCACGACTGTGGCGGGTCGAGCTCAGGGTTCGTACTCGCGCCGAAACGCGGTTTACCTCAACTCTCGGGGTCTAAACCGTGGCCCTTTTTGAGGGAGATTGCAGCTTAGAGCTCTTCTGTCAGATTTCAGCCGATTGGGAGGTGAAGGAGTGGAGCAGCTGCGCATGTCGAGGGTATGCAGGAGGTTCTGCACAGTGAAAAGGTCCCAAGAGAGGGAGCTTCTAAGGTAGAAGGGACGGAGAATTCTCAAACCCGGTTCCAGAGGCCCTTTCAGGTTCGCCAAGTGCCAAGAATTCTAATTCTAGAAAGTGCACACGACACAAATAGCGGGAAGCCTCGCCAAATGGGCGGGGAAGGCAGATAACCAAGGAAGACATCGCAGAAGAACTCCTTGACATGCGGGAAATATCACCTTTATGGAGTAATCCGGCGCGCACCGCATGGTGAATTCTTGATAAAAACGATCGGGCATTTTCTTGCCTACGCCGTCAGAGATATGAGGGGGCCCGCTACCCCTGTAGAATTGCCGCCGGCGGCCTATGAATGAGTGTTATGCGGAGAAGATAAGGAATAGCTCATACTTATCACTTATTTCGGAAGTTATTGGCTTGAGTAGAGCTGCGCTCAAGGGTCTGCGTACCATGGGCGTGGATGAAGGAAGCCCATCGACCAACGCTGGATGCCCACTCTGCCAGGCACAGAGTGCGGTGGTACTACTAATAGAAGCAAGTTAGTCGAATGTACCGCATGGAGGACATGGTCTTCTCTCGCTTTCGAAGACGTGAGGGGTGCGGTATCGGAGACCGATGTCAGGCGTGGGGAGGGAATTGGTCCAACCGGATAAGCCGGCATAACGGCGTTTGGGTTTCCGTGCTGGACTTGGGCTTGGTTGGAGGAACAGATGTTCTTGTGAGGTCTTATCAACGGAGCCGGAAAGGGCTTCAGGTTGACATGCATGGGTAAATTGACGGGTGGAGTTTTCGGAGGGGGCGTGTTGTCCTGTGGCGACTTTTGCAATTGGGGAGGTTTTTTTTTTTCTGCAAGTTGCGATATGCCCCCGGGTCTTGAGTAAGTAGCATACAGGGGTTCCCATCTTCTGCGGATGAACAGATGCCAGAACTTTACGAGGTGAGAGAAGTTCCGAACCTGCCAACATGGACACTCGGCTACTCCGCCAAACTCCGGTCTCACAATCGCCGGTGGCCGCGCCACCTCCCCCAAAGCACCCACATGGATCTCTCCCCTCCCGCTACACAAACGGGTCCCCATGCTTCCATCTGCACTCCATATCTCTGGTACGCGCTTGGCTGAGGGGCCAGTTGGAGATAACGCTCCTCGAAAAAAGTCGTTCGTGTGCCATGCAAATCGGGAGAGCCATTTGGAGGTTCGAAACGCCAACCTTGCATAAATCACCAGGTTCGACAGCCCAACATGACTTTTCTTCAGCCCCAACCCCCTCATAACGGTTCGCTCACCTTCGCCATCCTTCCTCCTCAACTTCAACCTCCGTCCTGTCATGGCAGACGTCGAAAAGGGCCAGAACCAACCAACCACCCTCGCCACCCCGGACATCACTCGTCGATCGGACGAGTACACCAACGAGAAGAAGAGTGAAGATGCGAAGCTAGACACCCTCTCAATGCATTCTGCAGAGAAGCAGGAAGGGTTCGTCAAGACAAAGCAGGTTCGGGAGAGCTCAGAGGAGGATTCCCAGCCCCGCAGTCCACTCTACCCCCGGCTTAGACCGTTCATCCTTGCTGGTCTCGCTCTCTTGATCCTTGGTTGGTGGATCTCTGCGACCATTCTTCCCGGGACCCGACATCGATGGTGAGATCAATGCGCAAGAGCAGAATCCTGAACGCTCAGCTGACAGATATGTCTATTCTCATCAAAGGATTGTTCAGACGTTTTGGGCATGGTTCTTCATCCTGGTCATCGCCTTCCGCTTCATTCCCAACAGAATCATCACCCGTCCCGTCGCTGCGATCTGGGTCCCACTCATTGAGAAACCGTGGTTCGCACTTGGCTACAATATCCGACTAGGTCTCGGAGTCCTCGCGTTGTTGGGTCTTGTCTTGGGTTCTGGGTATGGATTCCCTCTCCGCGACGTGCGTTTCCTCCTGTCTTCATCCCTCGTGTCAGACGACTAACACTGCCTCTCACGACTTGAAGGGAAGCACCTACGTCGACAGGACCATCTCCATCATTGGCTTGTTCATATTCCAGCTCGGATTCTATCTCTTCTCTTACGACAGGAAAGCTGTCCCCTGGTATGTGCGCGGTGATCGGGAAGCCGCATTTCCTCTGAATTGATGCCGAACCCCGAATCCGAAGGCCCACCGTCATCGTCGGCTTGGCGCTCCAACAAATCATCGCCATCTTTGTCTTGAAGACCAGCGCCGGTTTCAGTATTTTCAGTTGGATCGCCTATCTTGCCAAGGACTTCCTCGAGCAGGCATACAAGGGATCAGCATTCTTCTTCAGCGACGAAATCGTCTCAAAGCATTACTTCTTCGTCAACACTCTTGGTGCTATCATCTTCTTTATTGCCTTTGTGCAGATGATGTACTACGTAAGCGCCAGACTACACCGACACCACTACGACATATCGCTAACCACGGAATGGTTCTACCCTTTTTGTCGTGAAGTTGGGCGTAATGCAATGGTTGATTAAGAAGTTCGCCTGGTTCTTCTTCAAGACCATGAATGTCTCTGGCGCTGAAGCCGTCGTCGCTGCCGCTTCTCCCTGGATCGGTCAAGGCGAGAGCGCATGTCTCGTTCGACCTTACGTTGACCTCATGACCGACTCTGAGATCCACTTGACCATGACGTCTGGTGAGAGAATTCGCTCGGGATCGTCCTCATGCGATCACTGACCACCTCACGTGCCTCGTCAAAGGTTTCTCCACCATCGCCGGCTCCGTATTGTCCGCATACATCTCTCTAGGTGTTCCACCCCAGAACCTGGTCACCGCTTCGGTCATGTCGATCCCCGCATCCATCGCCATCTCCAAACTCCGCTGCCCCGAGACCGACGAACCCGTGACCCGCGGCAATGTCGTCGTTGCTCGTCAGGAGAAGAACCCTCCTGCAAACGCCCTCCACGCCTTCTCGCAAGGAGCTGTCTTTGGTCTCGTCGTCGCCGGTCAAATCTTGGCTGGAGTCTTGACTATCATTGGTTTGGTCGCCGCCATCGACGGACTCCTCACTTGGATTGGGAAGGGCTTTGGGATTCACGAGCTTACCTTGACGTTGATTTTCGGTTACATCCTCTACCCCGTGTGAGTCTCCCAGTCCTCGTTAAGAACCATTTGATATTGACGAAGCTCGTCCTTGTGAAGGACCTTCTTCATGGGCGTCCCTCGTCATGAGATTCTCCCGGTTTCCCGCCTCATCGCTACCAAGCTAGTTGCCAACGAGTTCGTGGCTTATCTCGCCCTCACCGGGAACCAGGCGACTGCACCACTATCACCTCGGGCCTTCACCATCGCTTCTTATGCGCTCTGTGGTTTTGCCAACATCAGTTCTGTCGGTATCCAAATTGGCGTCTTGAGCGCTTTAGCTCCAGGCAAGACCAAGCAGATTGTCAGGCTTGCCCCCTCAGCGATGATTTGCGGCTTCGTAAGTATCTTTTATGTTGTAACGCGCGCCGACTTGTTGCTGATTGGCCTCTATCTCCTCCTGCATAAAAGCTGTCAACCATGCAGGCAGCAGGTATTGCTGGAATGCTTGTGTAGGATAATTCATGATGTATGACTAGATAGCTTTCGTGGGGTTTAAGTTATTGGGGTATCGAATTTGACGACGTTTTCCCTCCTCTCCATTATCGAGCTCCCTCGGTATGTATGTGCGTGGTCGAGCGACTGCTATATCGTACAACAAGACACGAAGTTACATGGATCAACCAACGAGCAGTGCCAAGTGCCACTGTCACGCGCAGACAGCGACGCACGTTGCAGCTATCATGGCCTCTCCTCAGTGCTTTCCGTAAGCACTTTCTCCAATACCCATGCATCGTGCGGTTCCAGCTTCTTGTAATACCCGTCTACGCGACCAACTTCCCGGAAGCCGTGCTTTTCATAGAACCGGCGCGCGTCGTCGTTGGACGTCTGGACGTGCAAGTAGATAGATTCGAGCGCCTTTGGGGTGTCTTTCTGCTTCGACAGAGCGATCGCGTTGTCGATAACGTGTTGGAGTCCCTTCGAGCCGACTTTACGGGAGCGGTATGGCTGCAAGGTTGGGACGGGTCAGTCCCCAGTCTCCTAGTAGTCTCGCGACGGGCCCATGTGCTTGTTCGAGATCCTTAAGACCACGAGATGCACAATGCTTCTTGCTGGCTCCAGGGCTTTGGGAACCGTGACGCGTCGTACGGATAGACAAATGGTCACGCGCTCACCGCTAAGACCCCCATGGTCATTATGTACAGTCTCGACTTTGTCTGGTCATTAGAATCGGTCTCAATCCTGCAGCATATGTCTCCGACTGGGATGTCGTTATAGTATACTGTTCAAAATGCCCATGGGCAAAACGCGGTGGAGCGGAGGCGATATTAGCTCGACCGCCGACGACCCCAGTCGTAACTGGAATTTCCAGCGAAATGACCTACTTAGCTTGCAGAATTCTTCGTGCTCCGGCAATAGTACGTCCTTATAGAACTTCTCCGAGTACCTTATAGGGAAGAGGACTTGGTTAAGCTTTCGTAATGTTCCGAGGTTGTTTGGGTTTACTGAGGAAAAGTCGATCTTTGGCGGGCGGGCCTTGGGCAAAGGCAAACTCGATGAAGCTGTCGTTGCAATTGTCTCCGTAGCTGTTGCAGACATCCTAGGCAAGTCTGTGGGCGGGTTGGTGGGAATGTTGGGGATGAGAACCTCGGTGCGGATCGTGCAAGGCTGGGGCGTGACTGGGCGGCTCGGACCAAATAAACACTGTCTCGGAATGGGTATTCCGAACGCTTCCCACGAAGAGCAGAACTCGCCGAGTACACCAACCGACTACCCACGGAGACTTGGATCCTCGCCATTAACTTTCTTTACGACTTGCAATCGTTGCCTAGTCAAAAGGCACTCGCTTTCACATCGGTCCGTCTTACATGCCGATTGTTCAACGAACTCGCCTTCCCGAACTTTTGGAGGAGGATCATCATCGACTTTGACAGCAACTGGAAGCAGATTTGATCTGCATTGGAGGAAGACGAGCGAAAGAGGAGCGCTGTCCGCCAACTTGTTATCAAGATTTGCGGCCACCTCCCATCGACCTATGTCGGTATCGAGGACGATTCGCCTCAAGCCAAACGTACGGCCGTCCAACTCACAGATTTGGAGGAACTTGAAGTATACGGAGGGAAAATTTGGAGTGGTCTCTTGGAGCAGATATTCAACCTTCCATCCCTGAAGGTCTGTAAACTCCTGTGGGCTGATATACCTCCACAGCCCAGCCCTTGTTTCACCTTCCGACTGTCCACCCTTGTTATCGAAGGGTGTACCCAATGGAACTTCCTCAGTAACCCTTCATTCATGAGTATGCTTACTCGCATACCCAACCTTCGTGAGCTCACCATTCTCACCTGCCACCTTTCCGGATACTCTGGGTTCAAGAACATTCATTTGCGATTCAACCCCACCCAGTCGCTTGACACGTGCTCCATTAAATTCCTTCGCTTGAAGCCCCCTCGTTCAAATGATCCCATCTATATTACGGAAATTCTCACATTCATCAACGACTGCCTGGAGCTGTGAGAGTTGGACATGATCCTCTGTGGGTCCGAGTATATCACGTATACCATACCTCTTCGTGTGACGTTGAAGAAACTTGAAAAGTTCTATGGAAACGCAGTGGTGGCCGCACGTGTCTGTAGTGGCTTGCCCGTCTCAAACTTGTATCTCTGTGTCCCTGACGAAGAGGCCGAGCTCGTCTTGTCTGATGTGCAAAAAGGCCTAACTACCGGCTCAGTTCCAATATCGAAGATAACCGTACCTTCTACTCGATGGGATCCAAACATAAGTGCGAATCATCTCCGAGTGCTGCCGTGATTTAATGGAGCTACATTACTGTGGCTTTATTGCACAAGGGGCGTTCGAGGTGCGTGGAATTGTTGCTTCGCGTAGGACTGCCAGCTAAATCTCGTGCTCTCCTAGCGTGGAAGTGGGAAGATGACCCCAGGAAACTCCATCGCTCCTTCAGACCTTGTATCGCTCCTGTCTCAGCTCCCCCAGCTTGAAACCCTGACGCTAATGCTCTACGGCTTATTTCCACGAGCCGAAGTCGAGCATCAAGCTTGGGAATCTACCTCTCTTGCAATGATCGGGGACGGTATTTAGGGCTTACGGAGTGTCCAACTTTGCCCAGGTCGAATCTGGAGAAGAAACATCCACGAGCATACATGGCGTCTGTTCAACCAGAGATTGAACCATTTTTTGGTGTAGGCCCTTGTATTAGGTGCGCCTCTCTCGCTAGATGGTATGAAACCCCACTCACGTTTGCCTCGTGTAGACTTTACAGATCTATTGGATCAGGAAGGGTGTCTCAAGTCCATAACAAAGACTGCTAGTACCCCACTGTCATATTTGGATTCTCGTTTCCAGGAATTTTACTAGTTTTGAAGTCGAAACTGATGAATATCCCTACTCGCGCATATGTTTGACTGTACGCGACTGAATGGAGTTCGGAATGGTGAAAATCCGAATCCTAAGCCACCCCTCTATGCTTTTAGGTGCAGAGCAAGCATCCGCGCGCTTCCTGGCCCAGTAGAAGGGTGCTACTAAGGAGTTACAGGCGTCGCGGCATGTGCTCGCGACAGTCGCTGTGCGGCGGGGTGAGCTGCTACCCGTCTACACAGGGCTCCGTCTTTGTCCCTTACTTTCCGTTGGATGGCCAGAGCCTTCTGTTGCTGCACTTTCCTTACGTTGGTCTTTGTCCATTAGTATTCTTTCTCCGCATTTCCGCCTAACCTGTGAATGTCATTTGCTCCAGGTTGACATATTCGTGAACTAAAACACAGGGAAATGATTTGAGATGTTCGGGTTATATCCGTGAGTCCCAAAAACATTGGCCACAGATCTGCGACAACCGGAGAGAAGCTGTTGGACGTGCACACAACGGAGGACGCGTGAAGATATGTTGGTTGTAAACTAAGCGGACTTAGTGTTCATGTCAATGTGATATACGTCATCCAAGTCTTAATTCTTCAAAGAGCTAAGTACTCCGAATAGCGCGTGCTTTTGACTCGAGTTTTCACTCCAGAGGGCAGCTAAGGTGCCGAGGCCATTCACATAGCAGCTGCTACCGAAATAGCAAGGCGCAATTACCTTATCTCAAGAAATCCTCCTCGTCCAACACCATCACCCATGTAGCTTCTAGGCATGCAGTGATGCCAGTCTTGACGCTGGGCAGGAAGTGTGTGACGTGACTGTCACAGGAAAGACGCGTGGCCTGACACTAGATCGACAATTTGGAGCATTCCGAGATCCTCCCAGTCAATACCAAGGCCATCCAGAGTGCCAGCAGCTCGCCTTGGGGTCCAGTTTCTTTCACCAGTTCTCAAGAAACGGAGCAACAGCTGTCTCGGCGGTCAATGGTTCAGCCTGCATGATCGGCTAACTCCCTATCTGATAACCGCGTTCTCGGTTCACGCTCGCCACCGAATGTCCAAAATGGAGGATCAAGCAATCAGATTGGCCCCACAGGCTGTTTACAACAATAAGATGGCCTGGGAGAACCTGACTAAGACCCCGACGACGATCCATCCCCGAAGATGGGGAGCAAGGCGAGTTACCTTCCACCCATCTCGCTCCTGTATCCTTGAAAATTGCTAGAGATACAGGCTATCTGTATGTTCTGGACTTGAAGTCGTGTCAGAGCGACCTTCATCGAGTCGAAACGTGCTCGTACTCTGGAACGAGTCAAGAGGGCGAGCCTCAAAGGAAGGTGCCCCTTAGGGAGTCACCTGCCTTCAAAGAAATGTCTGATAAACCACTTATTCCCTCGTCCCAGTGTTTTTCTAGCTTCTTCTTTGCAGCTGTTGTGCTAATGGGACCGCAAATAGCCTTTTCGGTCGAAATGGTGGGCCTGAAAGTGCATGACTCGCAGCCCGGCGTTTCCAGCTCCCAAAAGATTGACGATGGCCTCATCTACTGGTGCGAACCTAGTCCAAGCTCGGCCTTGTTGCATCTGTCACGCGTGCAAGCCGTAGCAGACCCAAAGGGAGGTCATTCCGTTGCGGGCCCAGTTTCATTGCGGCATAGATTCAAGAGACGCTGCTTCACCATACCCATTCGACAAGGAAAATAGGCGCCTTTTCTGCCCCGCATTCGCTCCGTCTTGATAGTATGGGAGCCGACAACCAGTACAGCGGAGCGGTCTGCCCGCCAATATTCCGCCTAGACGCAAAGGATTGGGCACCATTGCTGCCGTTTTCGGGGCCGAAAACGCGAGGCTGCTTCTGCTGTCGACGCCGCGTTTGGCTGAGGATAGATGTGAAGATGATGGCTCGCAAGAGCTAAGTTTGGATAGAACCCAAGAGAAACTCTATCCATCAAAGCGTCTTCAAGGTGCGCGAAAAGCTACATCATGCTTGCGCGAGGCTTGTCGGGGGGGGGGGGGGTGGAATAGGGTATACTCTGTGTGATACTTGAAGACTTTCGTCGCACCAGGTCACCTTTCCTTCTAAACTCCGATATCACGGCCCGATAGATTGTCCAATCCCTTTTCTGGGGTCGGGATTACATGCTCCCAGCACATCAAAATGGCCTGGGCGTTCGGCTTTTGCGGGATAATCGTTAGCACCACACTGAAGATAACCGCGCTTTCGCATGAGTTCTAGAAACCTCCTTGCGGCCAATGAGCACTGCTCGACGCCAATGCCCTCCCCAACGGACCCCCGACCCTTCCCTCCGACCCTTCCCTTGGTTCGGGATGGTGCTACCTAAAGAACCCACGCCTTCCTCAGGGTAGAGCGAAAAGTCAAAGGCCAATCACCTGCACGGTATTTTAGATAGCGCATGCAAGGTTGTCAGCGAGCCTTGGCAAAAGAGGTCGATGCCGGGTAGTTTAGGTTCGAAGGGGAGAGGTGGGTCAGAGCTGCCTCAACCTTAAACTCCGCTGACCAGTCGCAGGGGAAGTATTTGCAGTGGGCGACTCGCTTTTACCCGAAAAGATTATCGATAAGATAACAGGAAGCACAGTGTGGTGACTAGTTCTCTTCCCCTAAAGGGTCGCACCAGTCTAAATTACGCCATCGGCCGTCCGGGCAAATAGAGGTCAACAGCTTGCCACCCGACTTGAAACCCTCATGAATCCCTCCCGAGTCCATACCTACCCACGGCCGACGAGCCTCCTCCCTTTCCCAACGCCTCACTTCTCGCGATCGCCATGACCATCCACCGCCCGCTCACTTCCACTGTCCCTCCCGAACTCTGGTTGATCATCATCGACGCTCTCTACCACGCCACCCTAGGAGATAGGCCAAAACGGGTCAGAGAAGCCTTGGGGCCAGTTCGACTTACCTGCCGACTGTTTCGAGACCTTTCTCTGCCGAGACTATATGAACGAGTGGTCCTGGATGCCGACTCCGATCACCGCGACCAGTTGCTCGCAACCCTGGAGGGAGACCATAGGAAAAGAAAGGCCGTTCAAGAGCTGGTGCTGCGCGGGTGGGACGATGGGAAACAGCCCTTCCTTCCACAAGATCCAGAGGAGGAGGAAACTGAGATCGTAGTCCCAGAAGACGTGGTTCAACGTTTCGGAGTCATGGAGCGGGTCGTCCTCAAGCTCAACCGTCTTCGCAGTGTTGAAGCATGGCACAGCCGAATCTCCGAACACGTCTTGCAACACGTCCTGAAGTCAAAAACGTTGCACCATCTGTGGATATATGGAGGTACACTACCATCATGCTTAGGGGGCGTGGGTAGTTGGTCTTGGAATTCCGATGGGGCATTGGTCAAATGTCAGAACCTCACCAAGTTGGAAGTCATCCATGGAGGGAGTTACTCTTTCCTCGACCCATCCGCCGTCTTCGCACTGCTCCATATTCCGACAATTCAGTCCGTCACCGTGGAGACCGCATACGTCGTTGCCTGGCCCATGCTCAAGTACGTTTGGAATCGCCTCAACCCCACAGAAAAGATCACTACTTCGATCACTTCGGTCCACCTTTTCTCCCACCCGGAGTTGGATTTTACATTCAACCCCAATACCGTCCTGCCATTCCTCGCCGACTGTCCGGACCTTCAAGATCTCCAGGTTGATGCCGATCTACCTGACAATATGCCCTTCGCACCCTCTCTACCTTCCCTGAACAAGCTCTCAAGTTTCACAGGAAGCCCTCGGGTGGCGTCCTACATCCTCCATGGTGCCCCTATCGAAAGGCTAAACTTGACACTCACCCCGGACGATGACCCTGCATTTCTCAATGCTCTGAAGGTTGGTACGGTTCCTCTGTTGTCTCTTAGTCTATCGGGTGTCGAGTGGGATCCTCGGCTACTAGGGCAGGTAGCAGAAGAATGCCCAGAACTCCGCGCATTACGGTTTGAAGCCGATCTGGTCACCGAAGGAGATGAAGCAGGGGTACGTTTCAGCTTTTCCAATCGCTTGGTGTTCTCCTGAGAAGCTGAGCCATTTCTGTCATTTAAGTGCACGGCAATACGTAATCCTCTATCCCCGGCGGATGTCGTCGACGTCCTCTACTCCCTCCGAGAGCTGGAAACTCTCTCGCTCCTCCTCGAATGCCGTGTTCGCCTTCCGTACCACCGCGCAGAGAAGTGGGAACGGCAACTGGTGACGTCGATTTCGGCAGCTTCTGGGTGTCTCACTCAAGTGCAGCTCAGTCGAGACTGGATTTGGGAACGTGATTTGGGAACGGGGCTTTGGACGCGAACGACACCTGATGGTCTCCATGGAAGTTGGCCATGGTGAGGGGTTATCGTTGGCTGCTAAGCCACTGGTGCCTGGAGCGCTGGCTGGCCTCATGTCGATTCTAATGTGAGTCTTGATTCCGCTTAGCCCGTCTACCGCATTGGGTCGCTAAGCTCCTGGACGTAGGTATCTTATTCTCTCCTAGTCTCTCTCGAGACTCGGATAACACACTCCCTTTTTGGCCATCGATATCTTCTTCGGCCTTTCTTAACTTATTACGATTTCCCTTTTCTTATGTCTAGAGGTTGTGAAACGGTCCAGTCTAGTTTGAAATCCCCCAAGTCATCTGTTTCATCCCCCTGGTAATAGACCCCAGTTAATTGACAGGCTTCACTACATGTGGAGTCTGCATCGATAGAGCGGGCATTTATCGTATCTTATCTTATCGGGAGGAACAGCCCAGAAGTTCGACCTTTCCGCGAAACTTCGCGCGCGGCGCTCGGGTCGTCAAAATGTACACCCCGTCGTCGCCGCCATCCCTCCAGGATTCGATACTGCCCAACGTTATAGGGTCACACGATACCTGCGCCGAACTATGGAGTGGGGCCGTACACTACTCCAGACCCATCACGTAAGTTCGTACAGCGTCAGCTGCTTCTCTGTCCCATCTTGGCGTCGGGTCCGCACAACGAACACGAGTTTCAAAGGTTTGGGAAATCTTAAATCGGTAGGTGATAAGAGATAAACTGTGATCTGATCTTGCTTGGTTGCTTGCAGCTACACAGTGCTCCGGCCTTGGCAACCGAGTTTCCGCCCCTTTCGCAAATTCCTTTGCAAGCAATAATGGGTCTCGCCGGAGACGGCAGAACCTTCACTTCCAGATTATAGGGTGGTTAATTACAGTTTTAGATATTTTATCGTAGACGCGGCACAACCAGATACTTGCTTCAGAAACGAGTTCAATGCAGGGAGAGGAGTTTAAACCCCCGCCTGCCACGTCTCCTTCTCATCTGCGATATCCCCAAGGTTCGCGGCAATGATCACATTCATGGCACTAGTACCCCTCTAGCCTTCCTTTTGACGAGGATCCGACAATCTGTTGAGTTCAGGTACTTGTTAGGGCGATCTGGAACCCTCCCTCCATGAAATCAGAGGCTCAAAAAGACTATTGCGCTTCCCACCAAGTTCTCGCAGTAGTGGGGGGAGGGGGGGAGGATTCGGGACAAGTCATATAAGCAGCAACTCGGCTGGCATCATTCAGGAGATGCTGGAAGAGATGTTTGTGTGGATTCAGTCTCCAAATTGCCCGTAGTTTCAGATCGCTCATCTTGATCATCAACGTACACAACCGGAACCCGGGTCAGCACTGCCGACGGCACGGCTTGCTAGTAGCCACCTGATAACGCGGAAAATGGGAGAAAGATAATATATTTTATATCCCTCGTCCCCGTTGTGCTAACCGCTGGGAGGTCGACTTGCAAATCCCTTTGTTATCGACCGGGATGAGAGGCACATGTAGATATACATTCGAGGGATGTATGCATGCCCACACAGCTGCGCTCGACATCCTCGCAGTGGTCCTAATGATACGCTGCACACTAAAACAACCTTCTCAGAGTCTTCCTTAGGATGCCACTGGCTCTAGTCCCGCAAAAGACGGTATAAGACGTTTAGTCAAAGCCGAGCTCGACTCCCCAACACCAAGATTCCACCAAACACCTTATCCTCTCTCTTATCAGTTCAAGCAACTAGCTCACTTGTCTTGGATGTCCGACGATCAAGCTTTCACAAGCGGTGCTCAACTTCGAGCAGGCAAAGAAAAACTTCTTCATTGTCTGCTCTGTCACCGTGACGTGGGCGCGACGAAGAAGTTCGAGCGCAACTCCTGCGAAGTGAAGCACGATTTTGAACACAAGGACACTATTGTGGTCACGAAAGGTCTATCCCTAATAATTAAGAAGATTTCTTCCGCCCAGTGTTGCGCTGCAGTCCAAATCACCACGACCACGAGAAATGGGGCTCGAGTGGAAGACACGACAGAATATCCTGTTGGTGGAGAGCATTGCTACTCCGGACCCCATGTTACAGATCCTCGCCTCGCGGATTACTTCCACAATGGAATTTCGCGTCATAGTTGTCGTACCTTGAAGTGCGCCAATTACCAGCCTGGGCAACGGGAGAAGCTTTTAGAGGGGTTTATGGCTAACCAGAACGATGAATTCGATGCCATTGGTCTCAGTGGGTGCGTGAGGATCCAGAAATGTTTTAATCGCATGAGGAGCAATCGCCGACCGGCCCACGGCGGCCGGCTTAGGGCTGCAAACCATAGAGGGAGTCCGACAACACTCGGTTAGAGCAACCACTCCTGGATGGCGTTTACAACAGATCGAATTTATATCTCAGAGTTGGTGGGAACCGATGAACCCGCTTCCCTTTTTCAAGACCCAAGCGACTCGAACAACTCAAGAGCGTACTCGGTGCGACTGGTTTGTCTAGAAGACGTCCTTCCTTCTCTGCTCTACATATCGAATAGGAACTGGGATAGGCTGATATATGTAATTTTCTCGAAACCAAATGGAAAGGTGATGCTTTTCTTACTTTAGGTGATGAAGCTCTCGAGTCAGTGGGAGTCCCATCGTCCTCAGCCCCTGCATTATATAACGCGTGAGCAAAAAAGCAAACCAGGTTTAAACACCTCTCCGTATTGGGCCCATTACGTCGGAATACGAGTTATGTTCGGGTTTCTAACGATGATCGAGACAGACTTCTTTCAATTCACTTTATAATCGTACGACAAGGGCAACATTTCTGGCACTACCGGTCGACTGGTCGAAAATATTAACCATTTTCACATCCACTTGCACGTCAACCTCCTCCCTAAGGTACATCCACCGATCCACCAGAAGCAAGCTTTCCACCACGGGACCTAGCATGCAACGCAGTACGTGCAAGAGCTCTAAGCGCCGGCGGAGCCTTGCATTATCATCTCCCTCCATACGCGCTTTCGCGTTGGCGTTACCTTCTCGCCTTTTCAGATCGTCATAAGTCACACCATCTAATCGCTCGGAGACGCGAGCGAGATAGGTATCCCAAGACTCGTATGCTGCATCATTGAATCGACCAACTTGAAGCCCCGCCTGGTACATCTTGCCACCATGTTCGCTGAACAAACGCTCCAACAGGGCCCGAAAAACGATCTTGCGTAAACCGAGTTCGAAAGCTGGCCAATCGGACAGCCAATTGTGGGTTACCTGAGCAGCGAGGTGAAGGTGCAAAGATTCAAGTTGAAGCAGGGGGCGATGGGGGTGATTTGCGACGAAGCTTGACATAGGGAAGTCTGGGAGGGAGGACATGAGTTCTGTTCCACGAGGAAGGTATATGTGTGACCTCACCCTTTTCAATGCCACGGATCCTGTTGTAACAGCACCCAACAAGGGCAATACCATTGCACCGCCAAGCCCGTGGAGACAACTGTTCCCTCTTTTGAGTATGGTAGAGTGAAACGAAGGATCGCAACACAGCCGGGGTCAACGAACCGCATGCATGAAGTCCAATGATAATGACAGGGGCTTCGGAGGCAGACAGCATCTGATCCTTCATCCATTGGTCGATAGCGGTTGGGAGCGCATCTTTGTCGACAAACACAGTCGCCTGGGTTACTGACCCGGCTTTTGACGATCGACCTTCGACCTGGGTGTCCAGCGAGGCGGTATTTGATTCGCCAGGAGAGGTCTCTTTCGCGGCTAGAGCCTTCCTCCGACCGAAGACTTTCTTCTGCCATTTCTCTAGCTCCTGTTGTCGTTTCTTGGCGCCTTCGACCTGATCCTCACTCGAATCAAGCGCGAGGAGGTCGAACGAGAGAGGAACGTCGGCGAGGTTACGTGTCAAGTAGCCTTGGCCTGCCCCAACATCGACTAAATGTTGAACTTGCCGTCGATCTTCTGAATCACTTGGATATTCAGCCATGCTGTTCACAAAAGCGCACATTCGTTCGACTTCATGTTGTTTCTTCGGAGTGAGACCGAACCTCTGTTGTTCAATAAGGCGAAATTGTGCTATGTTTTCTGATGCCTTTCGAGGGAGTGAAAGGTCTTGGATCGCTTGGGCAAGTGATTTTAGGGAGGGGGGAGACTGGGGGTGTTTCATAAGTACAGTAATCCAAGCACGATCAGGAACGGGCTCACACATCGTCCATTAAATCATTAAGCAAGAGCCTCTTAACAATTACTTGAAGCTCTAGGTTGTCGATCCATGAGTTGTTCCACCAGTCCTCCCAAATGCTGGGGACGGCATTGGAGTCACTTCCGGCAGTATTGTTTAAATGGCCGACGATGACTGAGTGCGCTAGCGGACTTGAAATAAATTCGATGAGGTCTGAAAGATATCGTTTGGCATCGTCGAGGGAGCCCACCCCATAAGCAGGCGGTAGAGTTATGCTGGCCATAGGTGTAGTTCGGTGACCGACCCAGGAGGGAAGCCGCGGGAAACGTAGAGTTCCGTACAGTCCCGAATCTCAACGGTCTTGCCATCCGCCTAAAACCTCCCTCACCCGTTTCCCTCTCCTCCATTTTCTTTCCCCTTAGACACCTTAATGGCATCCTCCTTGCTCTTCAGGCAGGGCCTCAAGCAGGCTACGAAATCTGTTAGTATGCTTTTTACTACGAATTCGTTTGTTGAGGTTTCGACTGACCACCAAAACGAAATTTCACAAATACCCAGCGCGGGATTCGCCAGCTCGCTACAGCCGCCACTCCTCATTCTCCCCTCACCCAAATATCGACATTATCCAATGGTCTCACCGTAGCTACTGAGACTCACCCACATGCCCAGACTGCAACTGTTGGTGTTTGGATCGACGCTGGTTCTCGGGCCGAGACGGACGCAACAAACGGCACGGCCCACTTCCTCGAGCATATGGCCTTCAAGGGAACCAACCGCCGTACTCAGCATGCTCTTGAGCTCGAAGTGGAAAACCTCGGTGCTCATTTGAACGCTTACACGTCGAGGGAGCAAACCGTCTATTACGCAAAGTCGTTCAAGAAGGATGTGGGAACAACTGTTGACATCATTAGCGACATCCTCCAGAACTCGAAGTTAGAGTCGGGTGCCATTGAACGCGAACGGGATGTCATCCTGAGGGAGCAGGAAGAGGTTGACAAGCAGTTAGAAGAGGTTGTCTTTGACCACCTCCACTCGGTTGCTTTCCAAGGCGAGCCGACCATCCACGAACCAAAAGGAAACTTGGTACTAATAATTGCATGTGCTTTTAGGTCAACCTCTTGGTCGGACCATTCTTGGCCCTAAAAAGAACATCCTCTCTATCAAGAGGGACGACTTGGACACTTACATTAAGACCAACTACACCGCCGACCGCATGGTGCTTGTCGGTGCTGGTGGCATCGAGCACGAAGAACTCGTCAAGCTCGCCGAGAAGCACTTCTCCAGCCTGCCAGTGTCCAAGAACCCCTTACCACTAGGCGGCGTGGCTAACAAGAAGAAGCCGGAATTCCGTGGCATCGAAGTCCGTGCCCGTGACGACACCATGTCCACTGCCAACATCGCCATCGCCGTCGAGGGTGTCAGCTGGCGCTCACCAGACTACTTCCCCATGCTCGTTCTCCAGTCTATATTCGGTAACTGGGACCGCAGCTTGGGTGCCAATCACCTGTTGTCGAGCAAGTTGAGCTACTTCATCGCCAAGAACAACCTCGCCAACTCGTTCATGCACTTCTCGACCTCATACTCCGATACCGGCTTATGGGGTGCCTACATGGTCACCGAAAACTTGACCAACCTCGACGACCTCGTTCACTTCACCCTCAAGGAGTGGACTCGGATGTCGATCGCTCCCACCACCATCGAGGTTGAGCGTGCGAAGAGCCAGCTCAAGGCCAGTTTACTTCTTGGCTTGGATGGTACTACCGCCATCGCGGAGGACATTGGTCGGCAGTTGGTTACCACTGGACGTCGGTTCAGCCCACGGCAGATCGAGATGGCCATCAACGCGGTTACTCCCGAGGAGATCCAACGTGTCGCTCAGAAGTACCTCTGGGACAAGGACTTCGCGCTCGCTGCTGTCGGAAGGACGGAGGGTATCTTGGACTACCAGCGCATCCGTGCCGATTTATCTTCGATGACCTTCTAATTTTCTTATGTCTCGATATCCTCTGTCCATGCAAAGTATCTAGATGGGACCTTCGTAGCATTTATCGAACGTCAAAAAGATACCTATCGGTCATCACACATTTTATAGTGGGCATTAATCCCAAATTCCATTTCATTTCCCCAACATGTGTCCTCTGCAGCCTACATTGTGAGGGCTTGCCTTGCCATCTCCAAGGCGCCTGCCTGAGTTTGATTACCTGTGGCGGGGTGTATCAGTTTTCGGCTTCAGAGACTATAGAACTTATAAGGCACTGACCCCCAATGAAGCCAGAGGCATGGACAAAAATTCCGCCGGGAATACCAGAGACTTGGGATAACGCGTCGTCGCGAACGCCTCTCCAAGGTTCGGGCAATGGCTTTCTACTGACGAAGCTGTCTGGAGACATGGGAACAGCCTGGATTCTCCAGTTACCTGCTGTCTCGTCCGGGTAGACGACATAGATGGGTTTTTGGTCCTCTGGTACAGAGAGTTCTTTCTCCAGGTCGAACAGGTGCTCCTATGATTGGGACATGGCGGCAGGTTAATGATGCGCCCAAAGGAAGGCGTGAGACTAGCACTATGACTTACCTTCCAGGGGCAGAAATGTTCGAAAAGGATGATGTGCCCGGAGGGACTGACGGAAGAACGTGCATCCAGGCCATTTTGGACTAGTTCGCGAGCTGGAAGCCATGCATTCCCATAATACTCCAACCGACTTAGGAACTCTTCTCCAACCAACTTCGAGGCCTTTTCAAATCGAGTCTGCAGGAATTGGATCAGTCGACCTGAAGTCTCAACTCTGATCTCAAACGTGAGGCCGTACGTCAACGCTCTTTGAGTCCACAGATTCGTTCCAAGCTGGGTTTAGCCAACCAACTCTGGCAGATACGCCCGTCCCATTCCGGTATTTCGGTGGGATTTCAGGAGGATACTGTTGTACGCCGTTGTCGACACCGTCAATAGCTTCGATGTATTCCTGTATACCACATGATTAGATGGAGTCTTCCAAGTAACTCTCTTTCGAATAGGTTGCCCGAACCTTGTAGAGCTTCAGCCATAGAGTCTCGACTTTTGGGTCTTCAGGCGAGAGACTCAAATGATTCGAGATGATCTCTTTGCCGTAGTGTCTGTGAGAGCAGATAGTTTCATATATGCCATCTCCATAAACCCTTGCGCGAAGACTCACTTGTAGATCAACCCCGCAGAAGACAGCTTGGTGATGTACCCATGACCGAAGACCCCATCAAATTCACGTTGGTGGTGGTCAAAGCGCAACTTCTCTGGGTCGTATACCGCGCCAACGTCCACCACAATGTCGCATGTGTCGAGTAGTTTGGGATCTCTTGTTCGAGTTAAATCTGTAGGGGTTGCCCAACCAACCAAGTTTAGCTCGAACCTGGGTGGAGTTAGTGACGTGACAGACCAGCATCACGATATGTAGCCGTCTGCCTCAACAGAAAGACTGCAAGTGCTTCATCGCAGTGGAAGGTCCCATTATGAGTCCCTATCATCTTTCCAAGAGGGAATACGTCAAACGATTTTGGCCATTCAAGAAATCCGAGCCAGGGGCATACTTTAGAAGTTTTGAGCTTTTTGGCCACAGTTTCTTCCATCTTAATAGCTTGACGATGGAATTCTTGGTAACGGCGACTTCTGATGACTTGAGAATGACCGAGAGTGAAAGACGGGATTTGCCGAAAAGGTCGCAATCGGAGGGGTGGAAGACGGAACATGTGTGAAACTTTTGTATTACCAAACTCCGACGACCTCAAATCCGCTGACGCGAATTGGCTCGCCCCCTCGATCGCTGTTGTAACCACATTTCCCACATCACAACAATATTTTTGTGCTGTCCTGCGACCTCTAGGCTGATTCTTCCTGCACAGTCAGTCCCGGTTTCAAATGCTCAAACAAGCCATTCCTAGTTCGAGGTCACGACTCAAGTGTGAACCACCCAAGACCGCGTTATTCCTCAAAGAACCTCCCTCTAGCACACCCAAAGTGTTGAGGAGCCCCATTTTAGGCGTACCGCATTTCTCGTGCCTACCCGACTCAATCGTCAAACTAGACTTATGCATGGTCTCCTACTCCACATGAACCTTGGCAGCTTTACCGCTCTCATCTTTAAACAACCTTCACACTCACTTCCAAACCTCGCCAAAAATGTCCTTTCGGTCTCGCCCCAGATACGTTCTTCAGCCTGTTTCCTTGATTTACTGTCTCATCTGCCATAAAGACCTGGACCTCCAATCATTCAGCCGGACACAATGCGCAATACCCACGAGTGGGAAGAATCGGCAGGGGCCTTTGACGTCACTGCACCAGAAAATGTAGTCCGGGATCTCTTCTTATCTGAATGCTGTGGGGACGCTGTTCGGGTCATCACCACAAACGAGGATGACGAAGACAACGGCCTTGGCATGCCCTGGATCGACACCGTCTACCCTCGAGGCGAACACTGTTACCGAGGCCCTCACGTCGCAGACCCGCACCGAGCTATCCCTTTCTACAACGGCTTCACCCTCGTCGAATGTGGTACTTTGGGCTGTGCTAGGCATGCTGGAAAGGGCGAAAAGCTACTGAAGGAGTACACGGCCAATTCAAGGAACCCTTAGCACGCTATGTGGGCTGCTTGGGAAAGGGACGATAACGACCTGACGGAGAGGTATATTAACTTCATACCCACAGGCGTTTGCAAAGGATTACCAGCCATCGTAGGAGAGCCACACACCAAAGATCGGGTGATTAGGGCGAGGGATTATCTTGGGATGGTCTGGCAGCAGCTTCCGCGTCGCCGTTGATGGCCTGCAGATGGAAAAGCACAAAAATGTGATTAATTCTGAGGACTTTTTGTTTTATTAATATTTTACTATGCTTGAAGCAATATTGTCGACTTAACACTTGTACTTCTTCCCTCTGTACCCCTTCTGGCTGGTCTTCGGAAGAATCTACTATTTTTATAACAGGTTTCGTGGAATTTTCTTGTAAAACGGGAACGAATGAGGTCGAGCAAGCCAGAACCCTGGTGAAACGAATGGTGGGTGAGGTCAACCGCGATTTGTATGCTTGGCCCCTGTTAGCGGTATACAAACAAAGATTTCAATCCGAACCGCCGGCGTCAGGCTCAATCGATCATTCCCGACCACCATCATGTCGCACAACGAAGGACCAGCTGCATTTCTTTTACCTTCCGAGCTGTGGAACATCATCTTTTTAGCTGTGCGCGATTATAATAACACCGGCCCCAAGTTCGAACGATCCACAAATATCACGGCTCTCCTCCTCACTTGTCGGCACTTCCACGACATCGGTCTGCCATACTTTTACGAGAGAGTATATATGATTGGTGGGAGGGGAAGAAGATCAACGGCTTTGCTGGATGCGTTGGAAAGGGACAAAAGAAAGAGGAATAGTGTCCACGAAATCTTCCTCGCCCGCTGGGGCGATTGGCCCCAGCCTAATCACAGCAGGGGAGAAGACGCCTTAGGGGCTGCATCGGAGGAGCTCGCGTCAATGGAACGCGTTTTTACAAAGCTCAGCAAGCTTCGGGTTGTTTATGGGCTTCAGGTGATATTGTCCACTCCAACCTTTGGGCATATCATCGGCCTCCCGACGCTTCGTGAGCTCCATCTCCATCAAGTTAGCCTTGCTGACACTTCAAAAATTCAAGTGATGGGTGCTTCTTCGGCGCGAATTCGCGTCTTGAAGCTGGTTGAGGGTGACTTCCTCAAGGCGTTGCCCAGTTTGCAAGCCCACGCCCTCATGGACACCGTTCAACATTTAATCCTGGGTGGCTCCGCCATTTCTTTCTACAACTCGTTCCGAATATCAAATCCTCACTTACGCCCAAAATTCGTAAAAACCTTACGCTTGGTCAACGTGTTTCAACACTTCGGACCAATATCCATGGGTGTGGCGGTTGAAAATCTCCTCCATGACTGCCCAGAAATTGAGGAGCTTGTTGTTGATGGTGCATTGGCCTGGGAGAGGTCTCTGTCGGGGTTGGAGAAGTTGAAAAGATTCAAAGGACGCTTTGAGACGGTGACCACATTCTGCAAAGGGAGGCCGGTGGAGCACATGGTCCTAGGTCCTTTCACAAGTTGTCCGACGGTCGCAGATTTCAGCAGGGTTATCTCATGTCCTTCGGTAGCTCTTCTTCACATTCAATTGTGGGGGATCATTTGGGACATTGTATTTCTCAGGAAGGTTGCAGATGCGTGCCCGCAGTTAGAGGAGTTCGAAGTAATAGCAACACAGGAAAAGGCAAGCATCGTTGATGAGTTACGACCGCAATCAAGGATCTAACGGCCATTTTATTGCAGCCTGTTGATCTGCCCTACGTGCCTGTCCTGGTAACGCCCCTTCTCCACCTCCAACGGGTCCGGATAGAGGGCAGGAAGATTCTAGGACAAGTCAGGCTGGAACGAAACGTCCTCCAGAAGTTTAAATCAGAGGAAATCTGTCCCATGTTGCAAGAAGCCCAATTCTTCGAGGATAGATACTGGAAGAGGAAGGGTACCGATTGTCCATGGACCATGATCAAGCTCTCCGCAATGAAGCCGACCTCTGACCAACCATCTGTGCTGTGGGCTGGGGCGGATCTTGTATTGTCTTAAGTTATATCCTTGCTGCTAGTTGCTTTCGTTTTACAATCTTAGCCCTTTAAGGGATACGGGGACTGTTTCCTTGCCGTTACCCTTCGGAATCTTTGCCGACTAGTGTACATATTAGCTGATGTTCCCTAATGGTTTGCAACGAAAAAATATATTATTTGAGCCCGAGATCGTTCGTACGCGTCATAGCCAGCGTGAGTTCAAGGATGGACGGATGCCAGATGAGCACGTCTATCTGGCGAGGGCCAGACGGTAGCAGTGAGCTCAGGTTGGTAGAATCCACTCTATGCAAAGTCATGGGAGATTCTAATTCCAGGAATATTATTATGACTTAAGAGATAAGGTATAGGATGAAGCGGGTCTTGGCTACTGGTGAGATCCAAGTCGACGGTAGTCCAGATGGATTGTCCCGAAGAAAGATGGATCCAAACGTTCTCGCTAGGAGAGAGGGTCATCTCAGAGGTAACATGAGATGCAAGGTAGCTTTTACTCACCCAAAGACGTAGCTCTAACAGGGTTCGGTTCCTGAAGTGAGAAATGAAGGAATGCCGTAACCGAAACGAGCACGTTCGTTGATGCGGGCGGAAACCGCTCGATCACCTGCGTGCCAGTTTAGATTATCGTTCATGGTCACGAGTTAGAACGAACCTCGAACGCCTGATCTCGACTTGTTGCAATTGCGCACGACGGTTGGTGCCTCCATGGGACGACAGGCTCTCGAAGGGATCTGAGAAGCTCCAGCAGCGCTTCTCCGATAGACAGAGCGAAGGTCGGACTTTTGGATGATGGGAATTCTGCGCCTGTATCGAGGGACTTGAAAGAGTTGTCAGACCAGTTTTTCCAAGTCGATTGACCTTTGACAGGCTTACTTCAATGATGGCGTCCACCTCGGCCTTGGCACCGTGTCCCAAGAACAAACGTTCCTAGTCATGATGTTTCAGCAAACATTCGAAAAGAAAACTGCACGAAAGAAAGGAGAGATCCTGACCTCCGTTGTGGCGTTCGACATTAACCAAGAGACTAATCTCATCACCTCTTTTGGGGCACTCGGACCATGATTCCCGTGGACAACGGAAGGGTCAATACCTCGAATGGGATCCGAAATTGACGCTAACCAAGAAAGGTCGTTTCCCAGACAAGTTCTCACTATAACCACCCAACTTCGTCAGTTATTCATAACGATATGGTGGAAGGCGTTACGCTTACGGAAATCTCCAGCCACGCTGACGAAATAGTCCTTTCCGTTCTCGACGTGGATTACGAGCATATCCCGAAGGTTCGCTCCCTTATTTAGGGCACCAGCCGCACTGTAATCCACGTTGATAGTTATCTCAACATCCTGACTTTTCCCAGGCAATATTATTCCGGATTCGGGTGTCACTGTTAGCCATGGAGGGGCTGGAGGGAAATGTTAGTTCGTGTGGGGTTTTGGTTGAATGTCTTGACCCACTAGTTGAGTCGTCTTCCGATGGCGGAATGAAGCGGAATGCAACGACGGCCTAATGGTGATATTAACGGCCCATCCTTCCAACGGAAGAGGATTCACCTACAGGACTGGAGCTCGTTAACTTGACCGACTTGGTGAGCGGTACATTGCAACTGCAAAACAATACGGTCAATTTACTGAGTCCTGGTAAGGTCACGGAGATGTTCCCGAACTAAGAACATACAGTACTTGTCCAAAGTCCACATGACTTGACTCGATCACGAGTGATGGCGTTGCTTCCAAGTCTGGGGGACCCTCTAACGGAGTCCTGATCTCGTCCAAAGCTGCGATCATCCTCTCCAAATTGAAAGTAAGCGCCTATGAAGAGGGAGAAAAAATCAGCCCAAAGAGGGCGACATTCTGAAGCAAGCGCCTCGAACCTCAAGCTCAAAGCGAGATGTAACCGGTTTATGGTCGCTTAAGAAGATATTCGGGTGACCGTCGTAGCTGATTTGCTTTAGTGAAACCGACTCGGCGTTACGGAAGAGAATTCTGTCTGTCCATGCAGGACGACGTCTGCAAAATACGGTCAGTTGAGCTGAGGGATTCCGTCACGGCACAGGTCTCCACGACAGCGGCTTACTTGACGTCATGTACCAAGCCGAGCGTTGGGCCCAACTCGAATCGATATGTCCTATCTCGGGATGGTAATTCAAGCTAAAGGTGAGAGGTGGGACGGATACGAGAGCCGTGGCTCCTTACGGCGTGAAAGTAATGGTTCCTTCTGAGAATTCAGTAAAGCACTTTCCGAGGTCGCGTTGAATGTTAAGCTGTTCCTCTCGTGAGTAAGAAAACCTCCAAGTCGTCGAGATGCTTCAAAGTGCACACCTGATCGAAAGGGAACATAGGGCTATAGTCTCGAGTTTGCGCCGCGTCCGCAATCAGCTCCCTCACATCCCCATCAGAGAGGTTGATGCGGTAGTTCTGATCTGTGACAAAATATCAGGACGAGCAATTGAACAAGGTTTGTAACACCAACCGCCCTTTAAATTGGTCCTGGTCAGTACCGGATGCCCCTGTGGGTTCCAGACTAAATGCACTTACAATCCAAAACGTATAGTCAGATTCCAGCATGCCAGAGTGCTGGACACCTGATGAGGTATATTCTGCATCTCCAGCAGGTACGGCTGCGGGTTCGGGGAACTTGAGGACTCGTCGAAGTTCGGTGAAGTCGGCATTGCGCCTCTCGACCATATCGTCGACAGGTCCAGGTGCAGCTCGAGAGGCCGCGAGATGAGAATTGACGAATGTGAAAACTGTATCATATATTCGGAATCGGACGGCTACTCCGCCTTTTCGGGAAGAGCGATCAGTGATCTGTATGGAACCACCTCTGGAAATCGCATCAGAAAATGCTCACCCTTGTTCCCTAACCACATGTACCCTTGACCCGAAGATGTTGAATGAATATGATGGATATGAGGTCGAAGCGACTTCTTGACAACAACGATGATGAGCATTCCGACGAGTTGTTTACTGACAAGCTGAGGAGAAGGCAAAGCTCAGCTAAGGTCGGACGATTCCATCAGAACCATTGCCCCTAACCTTGACATAATCCTGCGAAGCGTCTCCCATATCCTCCATAATGGCATCAAACCAAGTTTCTTCCTTCTCTGTTGTTGACAAGTACAGCAATGCCTCCGTCGACAAATCAAGCTCTTGGAACCCGAACACCAAGATATCCGGCAACGGTTCATCCTCGTCCGTCTTGCCTGGCGTTGTTCCTAAAAGGGGATAAAGTCTTTCCGATGGGGATTTTCCATTAACATTGAATGTAGCGGTGTGTAAGAGGAGAGGGTGGGATGTGGAGTATTCCTTAATCCGCGACCGCATTTGTTGTCGGATGTAGGCTTCCTCTAGCACCTTGAGATCTGCTGCTTCGTCCCCAGGGGCTCCATGTACGGCTTTGGATAATGTAGGAGGATGATGGGGCTCTCGGATATCTAGGGAAAATCTTGGTTTAGGAAGGGCCAAGTAGCGGTGCATGACACTCACATTGATGATAGTTGGTCGGATTCAAACTGGCTTTGGACGACAAAATGGAAGGATTGTACCATCTTAACCACTGGTGTGAGATATCAGAGGGCGTTAATTGCTCCGTCGCTGGTCAAAAGGTGCCAGAGGTGAGACGAGCAGAACTCGGGAGATAGGAGTGGTTCTGAGAAGCTCACCACAGAAGAGTTCCTTCAGGCCACGAGCGGATGCTATGAAGTCCTGTAACGCCTGAGCGTTCGTGACTACGACTGAAACCCTGTCCCTTGCTCCTTCGATCGATAAGGTGACGTCTGGAACGCAACTTCAGCGAAACGGTCCTGTGTACGCTGCCGGCGCAGACCCACCTATGCTCTGGAACGTGGGAGATGGAAGGTACTCGGGCGAATTTGAGGTGCCTTCCTTGTTGTTTTGGCTTATACTGACGTTAAAGTCCCCAATTACGGGGATAGTAGCGATTGTCCGAAGCTCGCCGGATGCTCCTGTCCCGAAAACGAATACGCTATTTGGAACAATGACCATAGGTTCAGCTTATTGTTGAAAGGCTCTAATCAATGTCGCACCCTGCTTCCTCTCTGCCGAATTCAGCATTTACGACGACGGCCAAAACTCGTCGAACATCGTCGTCTCCTCCAACACGTCCAGCGACAAATTTGGAGCCTGAGACTGCGAGTTCGCCAGCTAAAACTGCTCTGATCTGTTCGGAATTTGTTCGTAGGCGTTTCACTACATTCCTGGTCAAGGTTGGATCGAGCATTCGGGAGCGTGATGAGTAAAGTTAATGGTGGATGACGTTGTTGTTACTGCAGGAAGCAAGCTTTCTCGCGCATGACGCCACTTGACAAAACCCCCTTTGCCCAAAGATGTCTATATTAAGAAATCATCGGATATTGCTTACACAAGGCTAAGTACGAATGTCTGCGGTATAAATAGTGCTGAAATTTAAATGTCAGGACCAACTGGCGGATCGGAGTGTGGCCGAGGGAATTCCCCCCCCAAAAGAGGGTGATGTCATATTGAAGGCTACTGTACAGGTTGATCCGGAGTAAACAAAACAACATTGAGCGCAAGAGTCTATAATAAAAGGAAACAGCAAGAAGGGATCAAGAGGGTAAGAGGTTAGGCATGACATGGGACTGAAAGATGGAAGGGATATACGGACGGGTAAGTTGGAACAGAAATAAAGAAACCCAACAACACAGATTTGTGGCGATACAGACGTCCCGAGAAAGATGTCGATCATACAGAGGTATCCTGCACCAAGAAGAAGCGAAGAAGTAAATGGAAGGGGAAAAGATATCATTTTCGTCAAAATCGTGAAATTAGACGTTATTAGTTGCCAAAGTTGCCGTCAGAGGCACGGCGTTGTCGTTTCATTGATTGTTGGGAGAGACCAGCGGCAGCAGATGGGGCGATAGGACGAGCGGGGGGAGCCATTGCGTGGGGGATGTTGGAAATTGAACCGCGAGCTTTGCTGGCAGCAGCGGCGGCAGCGCTAGTGCTTCCTGCAGACTTGCGGGCAGAAGAGGACAGTGTGCCAGAGGCCCGATTCCTATTACCAAAACCGCAATTAGACAGACATCCAACGATCAACAAGAGGTTAGACTAACCTCTTCTTGATAACGTCGGTTTTGAGGGAGAGTGGACGAGTAACACCGTGAAGTTTCTGCAAGGGGAGAACGCGACTAATGAGTAAAGGCGAAAGTCAAGACTTGAACGGTCGTAAGAACTCACATAGAACAAGCCACATGCGTTACACAAGGGATTACCCTCAGGATCCCTCCTCCACAACGGCGTATTCGTCGTTCCGCAATTCGAACAAACGGTGGTCGCACCGTCGGCATCATCTGCACCAGAAGCCGGCATACCAGAGGGCGCAGCTGCTCCACCAAGTCTACCCGGATTGGCCAACGCGATAACAGACGGTCCAGTCAACTTGGCGTCGTTCATCGCATCCTCTTTTTTCCTCATCGCCGGGACGGCATTGGTCATACGAGCAGATTCCTGTGACAACCTCTTGGTGCCGCTGATCCTCCTTCCGTTTCGTCCTGTGGGAGTTGGGGGGGCTTGAGTGGACCCAGATGAAGGGCTGTGCATCTGGTGGAACGCGTTGCCAACGGGAGCGGATGCCGAGAACGTCGGTTCGGGAGAGGCTGAGCTGGGCGTCGAGCCTGATCCCCATTCACCGCCAGGAGGACTTGGTTCCGTGCGGCCAAAGTCTCCATTAAGACCAGGGGCGAGGATCTGAGGGTCCACGGTAGTGTACATGGTGGACATCATGGGATCAATGCCAAGACTGTCGAAGCCGTTGTTGCCGTACATCGCGCCGAACATGGTGTAACCACCTCCATTGCCGTCGAACGACTGCGAAAGACCGGGAAGATGTCCTCCCAACCGTGCTTCACCTTCTTCGACAGCGGTAGCAGCGATCCTAGCCGCCATCTGCAATTGTTCGGGCGAGGCGGGAGACGAAGTGGGGAACAAAACCGTATCCTGTCCGCCAACCAGCGCGCTCTTCTCTGGCACGGTAGCCAATCCACCGGCGCCAGTAGCTGAAGGACTCATGTCGAAGTAGTTTTCGAAAGCGTTTGGTGGTGGGTATGTGAAAGTGAACGAAGCGGATGGGAGTCCGTCTGTGGAACTTGCAGTGGTAAGAGCCGATTCATCAACGAAGGTCTCGGCGTATCGCTGATCCCCTCGAAGGTACGACTCGACATGAGGTGTTACGTCCGCCCGTCTCTTGCCCTGCAAAAAAAAGTCAATCAAGTCAGTATTACCCAGGAGCGACTCCCTTTATCAGCTCACCAAACTGGTCTCCGGGGGTACGGGACGTCCATTCACCTGATGCCTACCGCCAATATCTGACATGATGCCCACTCTCGAAACCGTATGATCAAAGCTCGTCTTCCTCACGTGCTTGGGATAAGCGTGTCTCTGCTGAGGTTCCAATCCCAAGGGATGAACACCCGAACCGAACGGTCCCGTAGCGACATCGCCTACCATCATCGGAGCTCCATATAATGCCGAAACCGGCACCGAAGAAGGGTGGAAATTGAAGTTGCCAAGGGATGTAGGGGGTGGCATTGTGCTGGTGGTATGGGCCCGACCGCGAGTTTCAGGAGGAGGCAATTGGAAGCTAGGCAGGTTGTCCAAGTAGCTCGACGCGGTGGACGGTTGCGACTGCTGCTGTTGCTGCTGGAGTCCGCTCGGCCCAGGTCTCCGAATGGGAATGGGACTCCTCGAGTTCTTGATGTCGATCGCGCCATTGAACCCATTCGAATCCAAGCCGTTCATGGTGAACCCATCCGAATCTTGGAGCAAGAGGGAATGAGAATGGGCTTCGCTGGCATGATCCCATGGGTTGACAGAGGTTCCCGGAGCTGGTGGGCGAGATCTCGATCGGCTGCCTGTTCTCCATTCCATATCCATTCCCATTCGAGATCTGGAGCGGCTGACGTTTCGCCAGTCCACGTCCATAAGGCCATTCCTGTACGAAAGAGCAACCGGTTAGAATACGCCTTCAAAAATAACCAAGTTGGAGCGTTTACTCACGAGAATTCTTCGGCATCATCATCCCCAGCACCCGGTCCAAATCCGATGATCTTCTTCGTCGGTTTGCCTTTACCACCGGTCCTACCCCTTTCAGCATCACCTTCGCCAAGCTCCTTCTTCTTCGCAAACATGACTCCAGGCTCGAATCTGGGCTCGTCCTCTTCTTTAACCGTTCCCAGGGGAGTGCCTGCAGTGGGACTGAGGACTTCCGTCTTGAGGATCGTGCTAGCGGTCACGCGGGCGATGGCGTCGTCGATGGACACTCTCCCATTTTGAACCATCTCTCTCAAAACGTTGAATTCGCCGAAATCCTCGTCTGGAGGTGTAGGAGTAAAAGTTTCGGGTAACGCGCTTGTAGCTTGTCTGGCTCTGGCCTCGGCTTCCTCCCTCCGCAACCCGAGAGCCATCATCTTCCTCGTCAGGCTCTCCATGCGCTGGTGATGCGGCGTCGATGCGTCGGTCAAGCTGGCTTGCCTCGAATGACCCATGTTCGGAGAGGGAGCGGCCGAATGCGTCGTGCCCATGTGCGGGGACGGTGAAGCCGAGTTCGTGCTGTTGAAGACGGACCCCCCACCACCTCCTCCAGCTCCAAAGTTGGTGGAGGCGGCGAAGAAATCGTCCGCGATGATGTCGCTCAACCCTCCAGGCGAATTGACGGATCCGCGCCTGAATATCGACATGTCACCTTGAGGCTTGAGCGTCGTCGTGCTGGAACTGGTGCTAAGACTGCTGAGACTCGAGTCGATGACCGAGCTCATCCGGAGCGATGGCGGCAAGGCGTGCGAGGGGGGCGCAGACGAAGACGTTGAGGAGTTGTTGTTGAAGGTATATGGGAGTTGCGTGTCAATCGGTGAAGTGTACAGCGGATTTGAAGAGTACGGCGACATGTCAATCGGAGAGTGCATCTGTTGGGTAAATGATTGACCCTATAAACCCATTACAACGGGGAGATTGAGTCGTCAGATTGAGGGGGGGTTGGTGGGATTGCGGGGTAAAAAAATAGAAAATCAAATCACACATACCGATGGATCCCCCATAGCGCTCAAGCTCCCGAATTCCAGCGAATCGCTTCTGGTGGTGGGAGGATGATGGAATCCCGGATCCGATCCGGCGCTGGAACTCGTCGCGCTGAGGACCGAACTCCGATGTTGTAAAGAGGCCAAAGCGTGCGTGCTGCCCGCAAAGCTCAAGGGCCAATTCGGGGGCGGGTACATGCCCTGGTGCTGTTGGTGCTGCTGAGCGTCTCCAGGCGATATTGGTGGGGTGAACAGTGCGTTCGCGTGGAAGGAGGTTGCAGCTGCGAGAGCTTGGTGATGTTGTACGGCGGTGGTGGGCTCTGGACCAGGCACGGACATGGACAACGACGATGATGTCGGTCGCTTCTTCCTCGACGCCGCCGACATGCCGCCCATGGACAGCGTCGGCCGAGTTGCATTGGCCTTCTTGCCCTCTGAATTGTCCATTACGTGCATCCTTGCTGCGGGACTGCCTGGTAAACTGTTGATGGCGCTTGTGGGGGTGCTTGGCATGGACGTCGGGAGGCCTGAAGTCGTTGCGGACGAAGGAGGACCTATCGACCCTCTACGAACACCGGAAAGCCCAGCTGTCTGAAGGAGAAGCTGTTTGCGAGCGGCTGCTGTGGATGAAGCCGCTGAAGTCGGAGGGGATGAGCCCGATGTAGCGGAAGAGGAGGAGGAGGGAGATGCGGTGTTGTTGCTGCTGGTGTTATGAAAGCCGGCGGATTGGAGGTGTGATGGAAGGGACGGGGTGAGAAAGACGTGCGCGGCTGGAGGGGATGGGATGGGAAGGGGGTTGATGGGTTAAGCGTAAAAGTTGAAGAGAGAGAGAAGAGAGCAATGCGTTGTGCGGGTGAGGTGAAATTGGGTCAGTAAAATAGCCGGAGGGGGAGGAAGGCGAAGGGAAAAGGCAGGGAATGGCCTTGGAACGTGCGAAAAGCATCTCGGTGGGGGGTGAGCGGGAAGGTGAGGACTGCTTACCAGGTGAGATTGACGAGGAATCGGATGGGGATGAGAAGGACGAGATGCGAGTTCTTGACGATGCGGCGGGTAGCGAGCCGGGAGTCAGATCGGATGCGGGGGTTGACGGCGACGCGACCCCTCCTTGTCCTCCGACTTGTCGTTGTCGTTGCATGTCGTTATTATGAGCAGGGCTGGCGACACTACTTCCACTGGTGGTGGTGCTACTGCTTGGGCCTAGTCCCGTGAGGAGCCGAACAAGTGCAGGAAGGAAGGGGGTAGAGAAGGGGGGTAGACGAAGAATCGGGCCAAGTCCAGATCACAATATACAAGGGAAGATCGGAGATGCGAATGAGCGTGCGTGAGTGATTTCTGCCCCTCCCAGTCCACACTAAAAGAGAGGCCTTACCTTGCAATATTGATGCAGAGAGGGCAGCGGTGGAGGCTGATGGTGGCATGTAGAAGGCAAATGGCGAGATGGGGGGTTGAAGGGAGGACGCTTGGGTAATAACGTCGATGGGGCTGCTCACGCTCACAGAGGCAGCTAGTGGTAATGGAGTGTCTACCGCAAGACCGGCAGAGGTATTCATGCGAGAGCTATGAAGTAAAAAAAAAAAGGAGAAAAAAAGGTTCTCTCTCTCTGTTGGGGGACTGGAGACTTTGAAGGTTTACCGCAGGGGAGGGAAGGGGAAGGGAGAATGAGGTGAAGGTGAAGTGAGATGAGGGGTGTATAGTTTCAAGCCTCTGTCTTCGCTCCCTGGGCAGCTTGATCGTTGGGTTCGATGTCGGTCCGGACTGGGAAAGGGTCTTCAGCGCCGCTTCCAAGTCGTGGCTCAAGGCGAGTGGGACGGAGGGGAGAGAGAGAAGGGTAGGAAGAGAGAGAACGAGAGAGAGAGAGAGGGTGAAATGTAAGTGCGGACAGCGCCGAACGTGGGGGCAAGAAGGGAACGTATGGAAGGGAGAGAGGCAGAGGATGACACCGGGAGTATCGTGCCGGTGTGGAACTCTCTACCGCTGCTGTTGTTGTGCCCTGTTTGCAGAGCCCCTGGAACATTTTCCCCTGCCCCGAATCCATGGCAATGGGCGCACCCACCCACCACCAACCCACTCATCATCATCATCACCACCACCACCGCACCAACCCCCGACGTCCGCTGCTTTCATCATCGTCTTCAATGCCTCGCTCGCTGCGTTGTCCGCATCCACCCCGACGGCCATCCGGCGTTAATTACCTCCACCCCCGCACATGCTTTATTACTTCAACAGCCCCTCGATCCGATCCAAATACATAGTGCTCCGCCGATCCACACACAGCACACGCACACCCCTCATTGCCATATGGCCTCTCCACAAAAAAATAAAAAAGTATTATGAGTCTCGTTGAAGCTCGGGATGGAGAAGAGCAAGCAGATCGGTTCTTTTTCATTTTAACAACCTCTTCACATCATTGAAGGGAAAATACGAAATACCAGTCCTTACCGGTTGGTAGGGCGCCAATAATTCCCATTTCGAACCAATAACTCCGGACACGCGTTACTACAACCACTAACTACCCAAGGCCCATGGCAAGCCGCGCCTCCCATCATTAGAACTAATGTTAACGTTGACCGTGGACTCCTCGGCCTTGGATCGCACCGCAATTGCTCTCTCCCCTGCTTAAAACCTTTTAACCCAAATCCGAACGCACACGACACGACTCGCCACCCAGCTCAAGTCGGAAGAGGGAGGAATGGACTCGGCCTCCACGTTCGGGAGGGGTAGAGAAAAAGGGCCAGTTAGTTCTCCCGCCCAAGGACAGCTCTCCGACGCTCTCTCACCGACTTTCCAACTCGAGCGGTTCCTCCCGGTCATCCAAAGCTGCAAAGCTGGGGCCTTCAAAAAAGCTCCGAGCCCCCACCTCAGACAAAAATGATGCTCGAACCTCAAAAGCTCTAACTCGCCTTACGCTCGAACTCTGGACCTAGTCTGGGCTCCGAAGGACAGCTAGCGACGACGTCGGCTCAACACGGCATCTCACCTCACCATCGACCTGCCAACTCGTTCTAGGCGCTTGAGCCCGTCAGAGGACCCCTCACTGATGTTTTCTCTCTACATTACCCGAGTCTCTAGACTAGAGGTCGTCGAGGACATGCCGTTCCTTGCGTCCTTGAACGTTTGACTTTAGACGTTCATCCTTCGCCGAGGCTTGTCAAATTTTACCATTATTGATCAAAGATATGGCGATCATGAATTTTCGATCCCCGGAAATCCAAGAATGACTTTTGTTTCCGCCGGTTCTGATTCCCAACAGTTTTTTTCGTTAGCCGCTCCGAGCTAGAGAGGGTTGATAATAATATTCACCGGGTTAGCATATAGGGCATCCCCTAGGTTCGTCTTCGCCTGTGGCCGTTTTACGGGCCTGACAACGCGGTCGTCTAGACTCTCCCGACTTGCCGCACTTCAAAGGCCTTGGGGGGCAGGAAAAGGGAGACGCGCAGAGAGAAAGAGAAGTACTTCGAAGAGTCCCTAGAATTATTGAATCGACGTGTTTCGTTCGTTCGTGCGTGCGTGCGTTTACGTCTTCTCTTCCAACCCGGCGATCTCTCCCTTTCGCCCCCACCCTCGACCGTGCGTGGATTGCCTTTCAGAGGACAACTTCTTTACAGCAGTGGGTCCCCTCTTCCTTCCGAGTTCTTGTAATAAATGTCAGCCCTCTCGGGATATCAAAGAACGAACTCGGCTTCGGGAAACCAGTACTGGTCCCTTTTCCTCCACCTCTTCGGAGACGGACGACTTTCGTTATTTAACCTTTCCGCTCTGCGTTGCAAATTTTACCCCTCTTCCTTTAGCCAACCAAATGTAGATGCGTGCGAAAGGGATTCGTTTGTGAACAGGGGAATCATTGCTTAGAGACTCGAGGGATGGTTGTTGTTTTTCCACTCTCAGGGCTCTGAATCGGATCGGATGAGCCGGAGGATGCCGACTTCGCTGTCATATTCCCAAAGCGGAAAGGCACCCCGATGTCGGTGCATGCAGCCACATGCCATGACGTCTCCGGCATACCCTCACAGTAAATTGTAAAGTGCACAGTGCAATAGCATTCCCTTCGGAGAAACTCCTGCGGATTCTTCTTCGCCCACCTCCGTGCATTGGCGCGTGACTCGTCACCCCTTGTTGTTCGGGGACCTTTCTTCTGGCCATTCCTAGTTTGCGTGCTGGTGGTCAAGCAAACTGCAGTATATAGCAGCTTCGGAAAAACTCCGTGCGTGACTCGTCACAGGCCTTTTGTGTTCATCTAACCATTCCTAGTTTGCGCGTTAATGCCCGCAGCTTTTTTCGACTGGGCTTTTACCGAGATGCCCCAATTAGTTAGCAAAGCTGGGTCTGCTGATGCATCATTTGGCCATGGCAGATGTTAATCCCGTCTGTCGGAGAACATTGGATTTGGAAACGGGGGGGCCATCATCGCACATAGTCACGAGTAGTCAGAGTCATCGTTCTTCGAATTTGCGTGAGCGGTCAACCAGCACCCAAGTTATGGCACCCCGCCTGTCATTGGACGACCCGCACCGCCGGACTCACACGTACGACCTGTTGCCCGTGGCCGAGGACGAAACAGATTTGAAGGGACGAAACGAACGCGGGTGGCTCATTTAGTATTGACCATGCACAACGCAGCAGATCCCTAGCAAACGTTGGGCACGTTCCTCTCTCCCTGTACTACTCCTTTCTTTTCCCTTCCATCCTTCTGTGACCTCGGTCCCCTGC
>KN822981.1:43850-54062 GCA_000827465.1 Tulasnella calospora MUT 4182 | reverse complement strand
GCCAATGCGAGTGTAGATCTGCTGCGCTTCGTTCAAGGACTCTTCGGCCTCGGAGTATTTGGCTTGAAGGTAGTAGAGGTCTCCTAGCCCTTGTAATGCGTTTGCCCGACCCTGTTCGCTGCCAATGCGAGTGTAGATCTGCTGCGCTTCGATCAATGACTCTTCGGCCTCGGAGTATCTGGTTTGAAGGTAGTAGAGGTCTGCTAGCCCTCGTAACGCGTTTGCCCGACCATGGTCATGGCCGGTGCGGGTGTGTATCTGGTGCGCTTCGGTCAAGGACTCTTCGGCCTCTGAGTATCTGGTTTGAAGGTAGTAGAGGTCTCCTAGCCCCATTAACGCGTTTGCCCGACCCTCGTCATTGCCAATGCGAGTGTAGATCTGCTGCGCTTGGACGAAGGACTCTTCAGCCTCGGAGTATTTGGTTTGAAGGCGGTAGAGGTCTCCTAGCCCTTGTAGCGCGGTTGCCCGACCCTGGTCATTGCCAATGCGAGTGAAGATCTGCTGCGCTTGGGCGAGGGACTCTTCGGCCTCGGAGTATTTGGTTTGAAGATAGTAGGTATTTCCGAGCGCAAACAGCGTCTTGGCAATTGCTTGTGATCCACCTGCCGACTGTGCCATGGCCAGTGCTTGCTGAAAAAGCGAGACGGCTTTATTGTACCTACCGTGCGAGTGATGCAATGTACCCATTTCTAACAAAAGCTCAAGGGACGGGGCTTTGACACCTGATGGGGGTATTGACGGCTGTGGCGAGGTTCACGTTAGGAATTCCTTCACGAACTGGGCGGGCAACTCACCATCCAAGCCACCTCATTCCGGCACTGGGCAACGCCCGGCCTATCTTTGGGATCAAATTTCCAACAGTCCGTCATCAAGCTACAAAGCCTGGTGATCTGCGACAGCTGTCCGTCTTCACGAGTCGAAGGTACTTTTCCTTGAATAATCGTCAATACGATAACGCCGTCTGAATCAAGTTCAGGAAATGGAACTTGATTCGTCATAATCTAGCGAATCGTCCGGCCATTGGATTTAGCCATGACTGACGAGAATTCGCAGTCTTCAAAGCCACCCACCTCCCAGCACACCCAGCCGGCCGACCATATATCACTTGGCAAACTCGTAGCCGCCCCATTCACGACCTCGGGAGGCGCCCAGCGGAGTGACCAAGAAGGTCCTGTCAACGTTAACTGATTGCCAGTAGCTCCCACTTGTATTTTAGCTTTCTCTCGGGCGGAATCCCACTTGGTCACCACGCCACAGTCTTCAGGGACGACTCTCTCCGCCAACTCGCCGAGAACGCGGGCGGAGCCGAAGTCGGTGATGATCGCCCGATAGGAAGAGCTGACGAGAATGTTGAGCTAGGACGCCGCTGGGGTAAGACGCGACATCTTGGAGCGGGTGCGAGTCGACGACCTACCGACTTCAAATCACCGTGGCAGATGGGCGGTTTGCGACTGTGAAGGTACGTGAGGCCTTCAAAGGTATCCTTGATCTGAAACGGACATGCTGTTTGATTTGCCCAAGTCCCCTCCGCCAAACATCATCACTCACAAGCGATATGCGTTCCGGAATTTCCCAATCTCCCGTTGCAAGGAATTCGCTCACGTTTTCGTTTGGCTGCCAAGACAAAACTATCCAGGCTTCTCCCTGTTCGAGTTGTTCAACAAACCCGATCAAGCGGATGACATTCTCGTGAGACAATCCCGCCAGAATCTCTACTTCATGGACGAATTCCTACATAAAGCGGATAAGCGTCGAATAGTGGGCAGCAAGTCCCATTCTACTTACGTTGGAGAATTTCTGGATCTTCATGCCTTTGTGATAATTCAGCTTCTTCACTGCCACTGCTTCCTCGTTTCCTGCTTCCCTCCGAAATGTTGCCTGGACCACTCTGGCCTTGCCACCTCCTCGGTGTGACGTCGATGGAGTAAAGCTGATTGCGCCATAACTTATTCGGAGATTGGACAAGTGGTCGAGTCTCTCCCGCTGCGGAATTCTCGTCAATAGTTCGAACAGATGAGTGTGACAACGGACTCACGGCGGACAGCTTCCTGGCGATCCTTTCCTCGGCGGCATCGGTTGATGTGCTTTGCTGTGCGCACGCGCGTCTAGCTCCGTCAGCGTTCTCTTCAACTAGAGATGCACGAAATGGAGAAAACGGATCCCGAAAACGGGCGCCTTGAAAGTATTTTGAGACCTTCGAGATGAATCTTTGCATAGGATAGAACTTAAAAAAGCGCTTTGATTTCGACCAGGGCTGAATACTGAGAGGAAAATGTAGTAATGTGCTGGAACAAGGTGGACGAAGGATCAGTGATGGTCGATAAAATTCTTGGTCATGACTGTGTGCCAGGTCTCCTTCCCCTAAGTCTTTGTCCCGTTTGATTTTCGTCAGGCACGCTTGCTCTCGTTTGCCTCCGCTGAAAGGGAGGGTACAGAGCCAATGTCGCGCACTTCGGACTGTAGCGGCGCAAACGCCAGTCCCCGATTCTAAAAGAGCAATTGCTCTCCAAATAACGTGAATACGGAGTGCTGAACCTAGCCGCAGGGATTGATTTGAATTTACCGTGATCGTTTAGACGCCGGGCCCAAAAGTTACGAAACGCTCCGTTGTTGCATTTCAGGATACTTGCAGTGCATGACCATTGCCATCTTTCGCTGTGAATGCAATTTCCGTAATTTAGTGTTCTTATCATGCACGTAGTATCATAGGGAGAGAATATTGTGCTTCCCCTCGCCAGTAATGAAAGAGACGGAATCGCAGCAAAAAGGACGCCAAAGTGTACACACGCTGGCCCTACAACAATATAGAGATGCTTATCACACGGTCCCTTGTAATCGGTCTTTTCTTAGCTTTTATTATGGTAGATAGCTGTCTAGAGCTGCGGTCGAATGTGATCCCCATGTGTCGTCAACTTGATCTATCCAAACAAGGGGCTAAGGGGTGGGAACTTGAATCACGCGACGAAACGGGTGACAAAAGTTCGACCTCGATAAAACCTCCTCTACAACGTAGAATGGAGTAATGATTGACGGGATACAGGAACGGGTTGACTATCAGTGTACTACCTGGTTAGTCTACTACCCGGTGAGATGGAGGTATCCGTGTGTTCATGGCAGCGCCGACACTCCATCTCCCGCTGAAGCCGCTATTGAGCTGGGGGTTATATGGGTGAAAGGGGTTTCTTTATGACTTAAATGACATCCTTTTGATAGATGACATACTGGTGGCAAGGTGGGCAGGTGGCCTACTTCCGTCTATGGCCCACCGGTGGTTCAGAACGAGTAGCTTTCCCGTTGACTGAATGAACCTCCACCAAAAGTCAGTACTTCCGCAGCAGAACCCTAAGACAGCGATGCTGGACTACATGTGTGCAAAGGCTGAAGTGAAAATTAGGAAAATTGCCGTGGTCAGGACGCGCGGAGTGCAATGCATCTTCGTTTGTATGCCGCTAACAGCCAAGCATACAAACTGCGGTTGACCTCACCCACCATTCATTTCGCCAGGGTTCTGGCTTGCTCGACCTCATTTGTTCCCGATTTACCTGTAATGTCTCAAAGAATCTTCCACAAAACCTGTTACAACAATAGTAGATTCTTCGAAGGCCAGCCAGAAGGGTTACAGAGAGAAGAAGTACAAGTGTTAAGTTGACATTATTGCTTCAAGAATAGTAAAATAAACCAAAAAGTCCTCAGAGTTAATCACAGTTTTGTGCTTTTCCATCTGCAGGCCATCAGCGCCGACGCGGAAGCTGCTGCCAGACCATCCCAAGATAATCCCTCGCCCTAATCACCCTATCTTTGGTGTATGGCTGTCCTACGATGGCTGGTAACCCTTTGCAGACGCCTGTGGGAAGGAGGTTGATATATCTCTCCGTCAAGTCTTTATCGTCCCTTTCCCAAGCAGCCCACATCGCGTGCTGAGGGTTCCTCGAATTCGCCCGATACTCCTTCAACAGCTTTTCGCCCCTCCCAGGATGCCTAGCACAGCCCAAAGTACCACAGTCGGCGAGAGTGAAGCCATTGTAAAAGGCGATGGCTCTGTGTGGGTCTGCGATGTGAGGGCCTCGGTAGCAGTGTTCGCCTCGAGGGTAGACGGTGTCGATCCAGGGCATGGGACCATCGTCTTCGTCATCCTCGTTTGTGGTGATGACTTGAACAGCGTCCCCACAGCATTCAGAGAAGAAGAGCTCTCGGACTACATCTTCTGGTGCAGTGACGTCAAAGACCCCTGCTGATTCTTCCCACTCGTGAGTAATTGCGCATTGTGTCCTGCTGAATGATTGAGGGTCCAGGTCTTTATGGCACATGAGACAATGAATCAAGGAAACAGGCTGAAGAACGTATCGGGGGCGAGAGCGGTAGGACATTTTGTTGATGAGGTTTGGAAGTGAGTGTGAAGGTTGTTCAGAGATAAGGGGAGGTGCGGTAGAGCTGCAGGACTTGATAGTAATCCGCCTTCCATAGCTCTGCCTCGAGCCCTCTTAAATTACCACATGCGCAAGTTTCGCGGTGTATGTTTCTCTTGATTCGTTTGAAGATGTTTGAAGCTGGTAACAAGAGAAAAGAAATTTGTGATTCCCGTTGAACAGGAGCTGGTGGAGGTAACAGCACACACAGACCCGCCGGTCACTGAACAAAGGCAACGACCTGTCGGCAGCAACCTGTAACAACGACTAAATGACCTCAAGCAACCGTAACACAGCTTAAAGCCGTTCATTTCACAGGTATTTAAGATCATTGGCCGGGAAAATTCCGTGTATCCTTGAACTCGTCCAGCCTGGTCCAGGAGGACTGGACCCCACCCCCCGGGCCGACCGACTCAGACGCTGTCGCCAATTCGGCGGGGATACGAGAAGAGGGATCGTATAAAGAAAGTGTCCTCTACGCCCTTGGTTTCCTGAAGCCTTCTTGTGGAGAATACCATTGGAGAGAGAAAATGGGCGGATCCCTTTTCGGCAGGACGCCTAGGCTCATAACTGGTATCTTAGCATACGCTGACAGCTCACCAACGAAGTGGAGCAGCCCGGGGGAAATCTCTTGCGGGGTGAAATAATGTAGAACGTCAACAGGAGAACAAACACGTATATGGAGAGAGCGTGCCGCTAGAAGAGCGAACGGCTCGACATTCTCTGTCATCTGCTAGGTCATTTTAGTGTAGGACGCTTGACGTTCAATGACCCATGACGACGTCGAGGGTTCCTTCTGTGGATGAGACGAGCGAAGATTCAATGCTTGGAGTGATGGGGAGTGGGGAGGGGGCCGAGATGTCTTTGGATGACAAACCACGGCCTCGGTTGAATCTCGCGGCGAGTTGTGAGAACGATGCGCGAATGGCGACCCGCGGTTCTTTATAGACTCCATAGATCTAAGGAGGTATCAGGCTGTGCTGTAGAACTCGAAGACTGCTGCGAAACGGTATCGAAGACCCGCACCCTTGCCGAAAGTGTTCTGCAGCCAGTCCCCTGGAGATGTATGCCGTCAGAGCCGGCGGACCATCGTTTCGTGACGGCTTATACAGCTTGTGCTAGAGCAAGGATGGCCAGAATGGAGGCTTGTTGTGTGAGGCATGAGGAATCGATATGCTTCACGTGAAGATGATCGCCTAAGCCTTCCGGGGTAGGAAGGTGGTATTTTGGCCATCGAATCCGGCACAAATACAATCCCTGGATGTAACCAGAGCTGCCGAGGTGAAAGGAGCACTGGAACTCCCCCGGTCTTCATCCCCGGGGATCGCTAAACTGTGAGATGAATTGTTTCATACTTACGCTAAACGCAAGTACGTCGGAAGCTTAAAAGGTGTGGAGCCTAACCCACAAATCTCGCCCAACTTGCAACAATCCGTATATAATTCGTATCCCACAAAAACATTGATGCCTATATTTATGTTATCGAGGCAGAGGCATAGCACGCATAGATTTACCAAGCCTAAGAATGGGTCAGGATGTCTTGCGATGACAACATATCCCACGGTTCGGTCGCTTGCCGATCCAGTAATTCCGTCGGCTGACGCATGCTTCCGTACTTCCTTTCACAGCCTCGGCGCCTTCCTTTCCATGTCGCCAAGTTCAGGCCGCCTTTGCTATAAATGTCACGGGCACCGCTTGCCAGCAAATCCCCCCAACTCCTTTCACCCCTTCCCTGTTCACGATGTTACGAGACCTTTGGACGGCCGTGGCCGCTACTCTCTTCATTCTCTCGAGCTCTACGCCTGTGCTTGGCACCGCAGTTCACCTTGACGAAAGGGCTCCAAGTGACTTCACAGCATGTCTTACCGCTTCCAAGGTCAAGACTCTCACGGCTTCAAGCAGTGGGTATTCAACAGCTGCCTTAGCTTTCAACAGAAGGCTGGTCTATAAACCCGCCGCGATTGTCTATCCGTAAGCCCACCCTAACGCCAGTTCTTTCACAACTCTCAAACCTCGTCCCTAAAACGTGCAGAACAAGCAAAACCGATGTCTCGGCTGTCGTCAATTGCGCTGCGGGTTCGGGAGTTCCCGTTGTCGCCCGATCTGGAGGCCATTCGTACGCTGCTTATGGTCTGGGAGGGAAGGACGGCGCTCTCGTTATCGACTTATCGTCTATGAAGTCACTGGCTCTGGACTCGACCGGTCTTTTGTCATCGCAAACTGGAAATAGGCTTGGAGATGTCGCGCAGTACTTGTGGGACAACGGAAAGAGGGCTCTGCCCCATGGGACCTGCCCTTATGTATGTTGCAGCCCCAGAATGCAGGACGAAGCAGAACCGCTAATTTCACTTACTATGTTAATAAGGTTGGAACTGGTGGTCATGCTTCATACGGCGGCTTTGGCCTATACGGTAGGACAGCCGGTCTGTTGCTCGATCGCATCGTCTCCGCAGAGGTTGTCATCGCCAATGGAACCGTCCTGACTGCTTCCAATACTACCCACTCTGATCTCTTCTGGGTAAGACATTCCTCTCCAATGATTATCTCTAGTCTAACTTTTGTCGTGCTTTAGGCGCTGCGTGGCGCTGCTCCCTCGTACGGTATCGTCACCTCTTGGACATTCAGCACACTCGCAGCACCCTCGACCCTGACCAACTACTGGTACACCTTCTCGTCAACCCTTTCCAACGCCAACGCTGTCTCTATCATCATGGCATTCCAAAACTTTGCGGCATCTAACCCAACGAAGCAACTGGCCTCTCTTGCCTCACTTGGCGTCAGCGACGGTCACATGTACATTTCAATTAGCGGAACTTACTACGGCAGTAAGACAGACTTTACCACCGCGATCAAACCACTACAAGACGCTTTCCCCGCCAACGTTGGAATGAAGCTGAGCACGAAGAGTAGGGATTGGTATACCGGGTTGACGGACTTCACTGGTCCGTTAAGTACGAGTGGCCCTGATATTTACGATACGTTCTTTGCCAAGGTGGGTTCTTGTAATTTAGGTCCTCCGGGGGGAAGAGAGGTTGGAACTGACTTCATGCCACAAACTTACGCACTAGTCTGTGGTCTCTGCAACGGCATTCAGCAAGACCTCTGTTACGAACTGGGTTAATTATATGATTCAACAAGACAAGACATGGGGCTCCAAGCTTTGGTGGTGGGTTGAAATCGACAGTAAGTTTCATTCCCTGCCCCCGGTCTTCCTTTCCTCCCTTAACCCTCCATCCTTGACAGTGTACGGCGGAGTTATTTCGCAAGTCCCGGAAACAGCCACTTCATACGCTCACCGCGACGAGACACTCAACTTCCAATTCTACGGTGGCACGCCTAACGACGGGAAGGACCCTTGGGTCGGCCAAGGTGGGATCGACTTCATGAACGGATTGGTGTCGAGTTTAGTCGCGAACCCAACTGGAGCTTGTGAGTATTCTTGCAAACCCCCCTTGAAGCCTATAGGACGAAAGCTAATGAGAGGGCCATATCAGACCCCAACTACATTGACCCCACGCTCACTGCCGATCAATGGCACTCGCTCTACTTCGCTGGGAACTTCCAACGCCTCACCCAGCTGAAGAAAGCTTGGGACCCGAGCAACGTTTTCAACTTCCCTCAGTCAATTCCTTTGGCTGCTTAAACCATATCTTTTGCTCCCCTTCCCCTTTATCGATCATATCGACTTCCCCTACACGATCTCACCCTCGTTCGATGCCTCCCGTCATCGTCTGGAGGATGATTTTGGACTCTTTTGATGGACGTTTCGTTACGGACAATCCTTTCCCATTGTTTATTACTCAGTGCCGATGACGGACTATATCCCTTTATGTGCTCTGCTTGCGTGTCTAAGGCGTAAACGCACCAAGAGGCTGAACTACCTCCCACCACGTGACGAGCACAGCCTATCGAGACGGCATAAAGACTGCTGTATCACTTCTCACTTCTCACCTCATCCCATCAGCCGCAACCAGCTCACTCGATGTTGCGTTTGCGTTATCCAAGGGAACCCGATTCTAGACCTGCGAGCAACTTGGACCGGACCACTGTATCGGAAATCGAGGCTGCCGTCTCAGATTCGTTGGAAGCTTTCCAATATCTTGACCACTACGTAAGGTGCACCAAATACCAATTCTCGACAAGTCTCTGACCCCCTTTTCTAGGAAACCGGAGTTACTTGGGAGGCCGGAAGAGTACCAGCGCACCAACATCGCGGCTCTCCAGATTGCGCTGGATAGCTTGACTCGTTCACTTTCCCTCACAATCACTGCAAAGGAGTTCCACAAAGACCAACCTCCTCGTATTCAACAACTCACATCCGATATTCTGCTTCCAATACTGTGGGAATCTCTCCCCGCCGTCCTTGCAGAACCTCCTTGGGAGCGCAACAACGCCAGAACCGTCATCCGCGACTATCTCGTGCAATTGCACCTCCTGCGACGTGTCTGTGGCAACTGGCGTGACGTTATCGACGGCAATCCTCCTTTCTGGACCTATATCTCCTTAGAAAGTCCCGAAGTCGTGGTGGATGAGGCGCTTCGGAAATCGGGGTCCGCTCCTCTCTTCATTGCGGATTCGGCGGCCGGTGAAAAGAGCTATGTCGAATTCATGACTCGAGTTTCTGGTCATGCACATCGTTGGGAGACGATAATATTCCACCACATTCCTTCCACGAGCATTGCGCGTTCTATCCTCTGCGTTCCAACACCTGCGCTGCGCACGGCCTTCATCAAGGTGATGTCGGATATGGAGGGTGCTCCAGCTCCCGTAAATGCGTTTTCTGGTCAGACAGAGTCTTTGCGAACGTTGAGGATGTACGCCCTTCGCGCGCAGTGGGTCTCACCATTCTTTACCGACCTCCGGTCCTTCGAAATCAGTGGCCGCCACGACGGAACCACATTGGGAATAACGCCCAGCAATTTGCTGTAACTGATAACCAAAATGCCGCACTTGGAGGACTTGACAATTTCCGATCCCAACCTGAATCCGGATAACATCCACTGGACGAGCTCGGACCATGATACACCGGTCGCAAACCTTCACCACCTTCATAGTCTGGAAATCAAAGATAGTGACGGGACTCTGATTTCTGGGTTTATCAAGTTTTTCCGGATCCCAGCTTGTCGGAATTTACCCCTCAGCTGCTCGACGTATCACTATCCGCCACTAGATCCCTTTCAACAAGAGCTACTCCAGATAGCTCAGCCCACCATTCCTCTAGCGCTTCGAGATGGGCAGGACTCCTCAATTACCCTTGGGTGCGGAACCACAAAGAACGGGTTTACTGGGAAGGCGGCGGATATAGGGACGGAGCTTTCAGATTCGATCTGAACTTCGCTGGTTTTCCAGACCACAGGTGGATATGGTTTATGGACCAGTTCTATCCTTCAACCTCGTCCGAAATCCACCTGACGCTGGATGGTCACATTTCCTTGTACCTTTCCCGGCTCTATGGTCCAGCGAGGTGGCAGGCAGTAACAGACGTCCAGCTCTGGAATAATAGCACCGGGGATGTTGGCCAATTCCTCCGATATCTGACGCAGCCGCTTGCAATTGTTCAGCAAGGGAACTTTGTAACATGGCCATTTGAAGGCTTGCGTGTCCTCAAGATCGTTGGCTACGATTTGGACTGTGGTCAGGAACTCCTGGAGTTCATCAGGGCTCGCTGGCAAACAGCACCAAGTAACTACAAAGTTAACGGGGCAAATCAAGCTATAGGCTCACTGTCTCGGATGTCAATCCTCTGCGGATTACAGAAGATCAGATTAGAGAGATTAAAACGATTTTGGGGAATGGATACGTTAAA
>KN822981.1:29001-42830 GCA_000827465.1 Tulasnella calospora MUT 4182 | reverse complement strand
CGGATGCGAGATACTTGCCATCGGGCGAGAAGCAAACGGAGTTAACAAAGCTACTGTGACCTCTGAGTGGGCCACCCAACGCTGCTCCAGTCTGAGAGTCCCAGAGTCGGATTGTATCGTCTCTGGACCCGGACGCTAGAAGGTTACCGTCGGGCGAGAAGCAAACGGAGCAAATCTCGCCACGGTGGCCTGTGAGTGGTTCACCCACTGCCGCCCCGGTCTGAGGATCCCAGAGCTGAATTTTCCCACGAAGCCAACCATTGATTACGGTTGCTATACGCTTGCCATCGGGAGAGAAGCAGACGGTGCTGATCTTGGCATGGTGACTAACGGGGGACCCGGCCACCGCCGCTGCGGCCAGAGGATCCCAGAGTCGAACTGTCTTGTCATCGGAGCCGGATGCCAGAAGTTTGCCATCTGGAGAGCAGCAAACGGACCAAACCGTTTGACTGTGACCGGTGAGTGGTTCACCCATCACTGCTCCGGTCTGGGTGTTCCAAAGTCGAATCGTCCCGTCTTCGGATCCAGATGCGAGAACCTTGCCATCTGGCAAGAAGCAGACGGAGTTGACATCGCCACTGTGGCCGGTGAGCACCCGCGCTTCTGTATCGGTCACGGACAGGATGCGAATAGACCTATCACCGCATCCTGATGCTAGAAGCTCGCCATCGGGGGAGAAGCGGACTGACCGGACCCAGCCATCGTGATATTCGAGAGGCCCTCCAACTGGCTTCCCGGTCTGAGGCTCCCATAATCGAATTGTCCTGTCCTGGGATCCGGATGCCAGAACCTCGCCGTCGGGTGAGAAGCAAACGGAAGTGATCTTGCCACTGTGTGCGAATAACCACTCGTCCACTGCTGCTCCGGTTTGAGTATTCCAGAGTCGAACTGTCTTGTCGTTCGATCCGGATGCCAGAAGCCTGCCATCTGGAGAGAAGCAAACGGACCGAACCCAATCTCTGTGACCTGTGAGTGGTCCACCCAACGCTGTCCCGGCATTGGCATCCCAGAGCCGAATTGTCTTGTCACCTGATGCGGATGCCAGAATCTTGCCATTGGGGGAGAAGTCAACGGACCAAACCGTGTCCTTGTGACCGGCGAGCGGTTCACCCAGTAGCGTTCCTGTCTGGATATCCAAGAGTCGAACTGTACCATCTTCGGATCCAACTGCGAGGACCTTGCCATCTGGTGAGAATGCAACCGATGTCACCTCGGCATCGAAAGGTCGGGTCCAAACATGTGATGGCCACGTTGACATCCGGTGACCATGTAGAATTCGAACCTTTGCAAGTTTTCCGTAGATATTCCATATTTCAGTCTTCGTGGGGCAGTGAGGAAGCGCCGAAATATAAATATGCAATGGTCCGAACGAAATCGGCTCCAAAAACATGTCGATGAATCGCCGGACATCCCTCCAAAGCGCGGTAAGTAGATCTTGCTTGGGCATGTCTGTGGGCCGTCGCTTTGAGCATCGGTTCAGTTCATCTGACCATCTTCAAAGTTTGAACTGGGTGTTAACAACTCACCAAAAGCCATTCATTCACTTCGTTCGCCGCAATGATCGCGTCCATGGTACCTCCGACCAAGCTCATCACTTCAAGCCAGCACATGAGCTTCTCCTTGCTGAATAACTCGAAGTAGGCCAACTCGCCGGTGGCCGTACTCTCGCCCGGTCTTGGCCACTTGACTCCTTGCGTTACATGAGTAGACCACGCTCGGCAACAATACTGAACACCCTTGGATATTTCCCGGTCCACGATGTCCTGAACCTCCGAGCCCGGCTTTGAAACCTCCGATAGGTTACAAATGTTTTCTTTCAGATCTCCTAACATAATTTCCAGGCACACGTTCGCTAGTTGCTGATGGCACCGAGAAGAATCGACGTAGAAAGGTTGCTGCTTGCATCGGAGCTCACTGGCTAGCAGATCTCGAATGGAGGTGTGCATCAGACGCATTGGTTGGGCAGGTGACTCGGGGATAAAGAGGAGGGAGTTGAGGTCCGCTAGAACGTCCTTGCGCAGAAATGGGATGATGCGGCCAGTTTCTATTCCATCGAAGATTTCGTGCTTGCTGTATAGGGTGGCGATTACGTCGAGTGAGACAGGATGCGGGGCCACTACCAGAGTTCCCAGCACCCGGCACAGAATATCTTGCCTGACGGGGTCTAACCTCAAGTTATCGAACGCTTTGGAGAGGATTTGGTGGTACAAGTCATCGAGTCCACTCCACGTGGATGGACGTTTCAGCAACGCCCACAACCGGTCTACAGGTGAACCATCGCCGAGGTAAGTGGCCACGGTACGTGCCCACTGGAATACACCCTGAGACATTTTAACCAGCTGCTCAATGTCTCCGGACGAAGGCCAATCCTCTGAGAGATCGTGGTCATCCCTGATCTGGGTGCAAGCGTGTTGGATGAATCGGGCCAGGTCATTGTTTATGCCCGGTGCCGAATCCAAGTCTTCTTTCTGCCATTGTTTAGATTCAAGATGGCGACGAATGGGATCCTCGGGTCGACATGTCAGCAGGAATTTGACATTGGTGGGGAATGATGAAGCGTGTTTATGGATCAGCCGGACGAAGTCGACAGCGTCCTTTGAATTGTCGCATTCGTCGAGGGCGTCAACAACAATGAGAATAGGATAGGGGTGATTTTTGAGCTTTGCCATTGGAGCAACAAAGAGGGTCTCGAACTGCTCATCAAGCCGTCTGCCCGGTTCTGCCACGCCCTCGTTCTCTCGCACACTCTCCAGAACTGCGTTTTTGACATCCGGTACAAGGCTGCTTCCAAGCTGCCTTGCGAGCGCGCAGAGTACGCGAGAGTTCAGCGCGCTTTGACCGCGACGGAAGTGGAAGACTGCACAGGAGGCTCGGGACCTCCAGTTGTGAGCTACTGTTGACGCAATGGTTGATTTTCCTCGTCCAGCCATTCCGCAGATCCATAGAACCGGATCCGTGAGGGATACATTCCTGATCCAATTTTCAATGCGCTTCAATATGTCCAGCCTCGTTCCAGGGAAGCAGATGATATCCTCGATCGTGTTTCCTCTTGCTCCATATTGTCCATCCCCGAGGCATTTCAGTAGACGACGTCGTTCTTTCCGTAATTCGTTATTCTCTGCAGCAGAGGCTTAGAAGGGTGCACTATTACAGAGTTACGACTTCTTACCGAGTTCGACTATGATACTCCGACTGTCAAGGCTAACGAGAAGCTTATTGCGAACCAATGATATAATTATCTGCTGGCGTCGAACGAAAATTAAGCGATCTTCCACCAACCTGCATTTCTTCTCGTGCGGTTTGGAGTTTTCCTTGATAATCCTTCAACGCTCCTGCGTGATCACTAGCTAAAAAGGCTTTCTTGAATCGGCCTAAGGAATTCCATTCCTCAACGTTCTCTTTGACACGTCCAAGCTCCCTGGGCAATGCGTCAGCACATCCCGACCAATGAACCATCGTCAACGTACTCATGCAAAACTTTAATCTGACCGGCGATATCCTGTTCGTCTGGGCTTGATTTCTCCTTAAAGTTCTCCAGAAGCTTGGTCAGCTTGGATGCGTGACCTCCTAGGTCGATGGCCAGGCTGTCGTTGCTGTCCATCGTCTGCGATAAGACAGAAATTTGAGGACTGAAATAAATAATATCCAGATGATGTAATATACCTCGAGCATTTCTACAAAAGCCAATCCCACTCCGGCGGCCGCCCCTACGTAGCTCCCAGCGACGGGAATAGCTCCGGATGCGACCTCCACGCTCTTGAAAGTCTTCCGGGCTATGGTGAGGGCCGCATTACTAATTGGGCTTCGTTCTTTGTGGTCTTTATCAGTATTTGATATTTGTTGTTTAGGGCGGAGTGAGTCGGGAGCATGGTCGTCCGCTGTCGTTCCGTGCGGTGGGGCGCTTGCTGGTGGGTCTAGTGCAAGTGATTGCGGAGCTGAGTGGAACTGAGCTGGCGGTGGTGATTCAAGGCCATCTACGCCTTCTTTTTCTGAATAGTTGAGTAGAATGAATGGTGGTTCTCGGGCAAACTAGTGAACGTCTAGGCCACACTTACCATTCGCCCGCTCGTAGTCCAGGCGTTCCTTTCAGCAGCTAGATGAGAAGCACGGACCCGAAGAAATAAGTTGACGGGCGTACATTAAGAGCGTTGTAAATTTTGGCTACGTCATCTTGACACGTCTGGAACACCAAAGTGCATTTGCTAGGACGGTTGGAAGCCAATGACCTGATCCGCTGGAGGAGTTTCCATCTTTTCATCTCTGATTTCGATGATGCGTCCTTTAGCCGTATACGAACGTCGTCTAGCATTCTGCTCGAGGCAAGCTGTAGCGAGCCGACCAATTCCTGAAGTACCGAACTCACTGTATGTACTGTTCGACGAGAGTTCGAAACTCTTGTGTCATACGAGTCATGTTGCTGGAAATATTTGGTGAGGAATTGATGGTATTGAGTAACCCTTCCGCAGCATCGGTCGACTCTGTGGGCCACTCGGTGTTCTAGCTCCAGGTTAGTGACGGCGCAACCGCCATAGAGGAAGCGGACCTACTTTGAGAATCGATGTTACCTCTTGTTTCAAATAATCTACTCTCTTGTCAAGATGCGGCTCTCGGTCATCATCTGGAGTGCGACGAAATCGTCCGGGGATCGCAGGTGGTTTGGGGGGCGGTTGGCTGTCAGTCGGTGTCGATCCGCTAATCATGGCGATGGTTGAGTATACGCAATGTTAGTTAGACCACTGGGAGAGTTTGTGGAGGGATGAGAGGGAGCTATTGATAGAGATCGGCGGGAGGTGAATCACCGCCGCGAGGCACACATGGCTTCGATTCGAAGTTCCATACCCAGTCCGTTTCGAGTCGACCACCCGTCGACAAACTGCAAGCGGTCACATCACGTTAAGCAAGGTTGAACCTAGGATGGCTATGTCTTGTGCATCGCTGGACCTGAGTTGCCGACTCATGAGGAAGATGCCCGAAAATTCGTTGTTTGATATCGATTGAAGTAAAATGCAATCACCTCCGAAAGCGCCGTGGCGCTCTGCGTCCACCGCTGCAGACATGTCGCCTAATACTAGATCTGGCAGCAAGCTGATGGTGCCCTGAGCATCATCGTTCGTGCGCCGCTCGTGCCCGCAAACCACTCACGAGGATCGGCCACTGCGGTCTGGCAATATGGTGACCACCATTCCTGCAACTATCCCCCTTCTACCAGTTCTTTCCACCTCCCCAGGCGATGTCATTACTCTCTGCTCGCCAGCTAACCATTCGTGGTTGTTGACCGCTGGAGGCGTCTACTTCCGTTCCATGACCCAGCAGAAATCGACAAAGCGTCGGCTTCGATGGATAACTCCCTGACCGGGTTTTGTCGTAGCGCCGTATTTACAGCTTTGACGTTGATCTCTGAGAAGGACAGATGCTGGGGTGAAGAGTCTGTTGGTACATTCTCCACCGGTGGTGCCCTGGTGTCTGGTGCATCATGATCTGCTGGGAGATCCCCCGCGGAGCGGGAATGGGAGCTAGGTCTGGAAGCAACTATTCCAACGACACGTCCACACGTTTTCATTTCGAACGAAGGTGCTCATTCCACATCCATTCGATGGAGCGAGGTGATGCGGTGGGTATTGTTTTCGCCGGCTGGTTTAGAGGGTGACATTTGTTTTCGCTTTTAGAGGGTGACTATCGTCGGAGACGTCGTGACAGGGTACAAGTCGGCGTGACCACGGTGACAGGCTACCATGGGTCACTGGCAGGTGGCGGAGGACGTACTCCAGCGGTAGTTAACGTTCGGAACTGGGAAGATGATAGGATGCAGCGGCTCTGCTGGATAAGGGGCTTGTGATATGTAAGCGGTTCCGAATAATGTAAACTCATTACCTCGGATCCCTCTAATAGGTATCAATCCGGTCGGACATTTCCCTGCACTTCGTGTGTAATGCGATTTCCTGGGTGCCCTTGCCGCTCTTACTCTCAATCCGTCGAACTCCGTCGTGAAGGTGGATGTGGGACGTGAGGGTGATGGGTTTGTTCCAAGCTTGTCGCTCCTGCAATATGATACCTTTGATGCTCAGCGTTGGAGTAGCAGACCGTTAACGTTACTTCATATTGCATGATCTCATTTGTACTGCATATATATAACTTGCCTCTATATCAAATCGTCCTTCTGTGCCGTTCTCTCCTTAGCGCCGACGGACCTTGTACCGACCCGTGGCCTCACACAAGCGCACATTCAGGAAGAATGAGAGGATGATTCACAGCCAAATTCACCCCACAGATACCCACATACCTTAATCTCAGAAACGGTTGCACCAATTTAGCGCCGAGCCCAGGAGATCAGAATCAGCAGTCACGCACGCACACACACACACGGCAAAGTATGTTTCTCAACCAGAGCCAACTCCAGTGTCGGGGAGAGAAGCGAGGACCCGACCCTGGCGCTGACTATGGAATGAATGTAGACTTTCACACTACTGTAAAGAATGACAACAAAGAGGAAAGAGGAAAGGGCATCCGGTGGAGGGGGTGGTAAGAGGAATGGTATGGGAGGATGTTCGGGGGGGAGGGGACCGGCTGGTGATAAAGGGGTGGATCTTCTCTCGTCAGAAAAAAAAAACAGACCAAGGAAACAGAAACACAAAAGAGGTGAGGGAAAACGAAGGGGATAGCGTGACGGGCGGGGTGATATGCAAAAGGGGAGATTTAAGATATGGAACCGTGAAGAGACGTAAGAATAACGATCGTTGAAATTGGGGTAGAGATCAGTGATAAAACAATAAAGTACAACACGCACTTGATCCCCAGGCAACAACGCGAATCCACACGCGGGACCCGGCTGGAAACGCCAACCGGACACGAGGATAATCCCGAGAGTGTTGCCGCGTAGGCCGGGGAGCGCATGTCCACGAGAAGTGCACAAGCCCGAGACCGAGGAAAAAAAGGAAAGACAAAGAGAAAAAGGGAATGTCGACATCCCCGTGGCTTCGATGAATGGTATCCGTCCGTTGTCGTAAGCGATGATGATGGCGATGTCGTAGAAAGGATGATGATGAGAAGGCACAAGCAGATGATCTATGCAACCACGCGTCAGAAAGGCGGCATCTGAACCCCCAAGTGTCGAAGTTGCTGCTCCGCGAACTCGGCCCGCTGTTCCGCAGCTTCCGCACGCTGCCGCAATTGCTCGTTCTCCGTCTGGAGGTCCTTGATCTGAAGCTGGAGGCCGTTGAGGAATTCTGCCTTGCGAAGTCGAGATTTCCGTGCTGCGATGGTGTTGGCTCGCCTCTTCTCTTCGATCGCCTGTTTCAGCTCGTCCGTGTCGAGGCTGTCCGACCCACTGGATCCGTCACGATCCACCATTTCTGCGTCGTCTCGTGTCGGAAGGCCAGCCGCCGCTGATGTCCGTTTCGATCCTCGAGGGGAAGGCGAGGTGAGGGACTTGGTCACGCTTGGAGGGAAGTCTTTCCGCGACGTCACTGATGGAACGGCGTAGTTCCTCTTCTGGGTTGGAGCATCGAGCGATGTCAGGTCACTAGGTTGCATATGCCGTCGGTACCCTGTGGGCTTGGTGGAGGAAGAGCCTGCGCCAATGTACGGAGAAGGTGCTGCCGAGGAACTAGAAGACAGGTTCCTGCGGTGACCTTGGCCGCCGTCCAACGATAGACGAGGCCGCTTGGGCAGGTTCGGCGACATCGAAGCTCTTGGTGGAGGGACAGAGAGTGAGTTGGATGTCTGGGAAGTCGACGACGAGGTGACGGACTCTTGCGAGAGGGTGGGTGCACCAGAGCTTACAGGTGTGAAGGTCTTGGGATTAACTGGAGGCGAAGGGTCGGCTGAGAAGAGTGGGAACTCATGCCATTGGGGCACGCGAGGACTTGGACCGACTGAGGGAACGTGAGTCGGAGAAGACAGTACGTCAGAGTAGTTGGCTGGCGACCCTGAGGACGGCCCGGCACTGTTATGGTTGAAGTAAGCTGACAACTCTTCTGGCATGTGGATCGCAGGTGATTGCTGGAAACCGCTAGTATTGCCTGAAGAGAAGGGTGTTGACGAGTCGAGAGGGTGCTGGATGGTTGGGGAGGGGAGAGTCGCGTTGCCATTTCCTGGGTCTATCATCTTCAAGAGGTCCCAAGTCTCTTCTGCCCCTAGCACAGGTGTGGTGTTCATGGGAAGAGGAGCGGGTCCGACTGATGGAGAATGTGAGTCAAGCATCGGCGGTGTACCTGCAAGTGTACACGACGACGAGTGAGTCACGTTGTACAGTGGTGCGGTATAATAGCGTAGAAGAGGCCCTCCGAGAAGAAATCACTCACCGTTCCCCACCTCCTGCATAAATGTTGTGAAGTCGACCCAATCCTCCATTACGACGGCCTGCTGCTGCATTTGAGGTAACAGCGGTGACTGTACTGGAATCTCTGAAGGGGGCAGCATCTCTGTCCTCCGGTTTGCATTCGACTCGCGACGCATCTTCTTGTAGTTCGACCTCAACGACGTAAGGTTCTTGGGATTATTCGACGATGAGGCTGGAAGAGGCGCGGACGGAAGCTCTGGTGTCGCAAAGGCGTGCAAAGGGGTTGAGATTTGGGGCGACGCTCCGGTGAGCTTTGGAGTCGGAGGGAGGGAGGCAGGGATCGTGCGGTGCGGGGTGCGGAGGGAGAGATTCGAGAACGCAACTGAAGGCGATGCAGCAACAACGGGACTGTAAGGATGGAAAGGGGCTTGATTCATAGACAGGTGAGAGGTAGAAGCGACTGCAGATGTGGCAAGAGCGATATCGAGAGGAGATACGACTGGTGTAGATGAGGCGGATGGATGGTTATTCATGAAGACATTGAAGTTGTTGACGTTATTAGATAAATGAGGATGAACCGTGAAAGGAGACTGGCTTTGTGATGCCGATGGTTGTTGCGCGGATTGCTGCGACGGGCAGGAGACCTGGAATACACGTCTGCGCAGAGGGAAAACAAAATGGGAGAGACGCGACGGATCAACCGGGTGTGCTATCAGCGCGTGCCGCAGTTTCCCCAACCAACCGAAACCAGATACTCACGATGGATCCAGTACGAAATAAGTAGGTTTAGCAGGGAATGGGTGATATGGGCAAGTCCACTGATCAAGGTGGGCTCCCCTGCGACGCGCGGGCGAAGGGGGGGTGGGGTGGAAGGGACGAGGTTTAGGGAAGGGGGATGAAGGGGGAAGATTTGGATGTTGACTGGGTCCAAATGGGAACGAGGGATTTATATCCGCGACCACGCGCAAAAGCCGGGCGCTTGTTCCTCGCCATCTCGGTCACAAACGTGAGGTTCGAGCAAAACCCCAAGGTTCGAAGCGCTGTGCCCCTCCACCTGCAACGAGGCTTGCCATTCTCGCAATTTTAGGCTGCGTACTTTTCGCCTCGCTCGACGCCTCTTCCTTGTAGTTCATGCCATCGTCAACCAACGAGCGCCCATGTAACTACTCTCGATCGACCCGCACTGTGCAGAAATGCCGTCGCTCGACGCTCGACGTTACACCATGCCAAAATGGGCAGAGTATTTTTACTTTGGGATCATCCCAACCCCAGAATTGCGTCCGTCATTTTTTGTTTCGTTTCTTTTCGGCTTCTTCCACGAACTGCGTTCAAAGTACGTTCTGATCGCATCATCGATAAGCTTATCCCAGGCCCCTCTTACGCTCTGTAATCGCGTCACGAACCCCGCTTCAGCTCAGCCGGAATTGCGTGTACATCCGCGTCTAGCATTGGGGAGAATTGCCACTCGGCGCTATACCCTTTAGTGACCGTCAGACTAGCACCACAGGGTGATCGCTGCCAGGGTGCTCGATGCACCACAATCCCAAGGCCAAGTTGCTAATCTCGGAGACACGCTCGATCGCAGAACCTCGTGTAAAAGCAAATCTTATCCACGTACTCCACTCTGACGTTTGCATCGATATCGCATACGGCAACACATCAGCACCAGATCTAGAAACCCCAAGGGTCGCCGCGTTCCACGCATCCTCTGTTTCCTCCCACCGTTGTCATGGAGTTTTATTCCACAACGAGCATGCAGGTCCCTGGGCTTTAGATACCTGCTTTTAGATCATCAACTCGTGGTGAACTCGCTTTTCGGTCAATACTTATCTCAGGCTTTTGATAGGACGGTCGGGTGCGCATCCACAGCCCAGCGCCTTTTGCCGGCCAGGTGCCGCATGGATCGGCCGAGCTTGCTACCCTCTTCGCTCCCGACAAAGGGATAGGAGGTCACACGGGGCGAATATACGAAGCCAATGTGTGATTGGATTCAATCGCTCTTCCGAACGCGCACAGCCTTCAAGGGAATAGAGGGATCGCAAACCAGTGCCACACTCGGCGAAACCATGGTGCCCATCCTTTGATTGCCCCCTCCCCGCAAAAAGAATCTCATGGAAGAGAGCTGAATAATTGAATAGCCACCTCAAAGAAGATATCCGACTCAGGCACCTCCTGACCCTCCGGAGATCCCTAAGTCGGTTTAGAGAACGACATGAACCCTTCAGTTCACGGACCACCCGTCGAAGCTTTTCACCAAATGGACATTGGCCTGCCATCAGCCAAGAGCGGGGCCCGCATCTCGTGGACAGCTGAGTGCCTCTGCCGGGTGAACATCCGGTGGGCCAATACAAACACATTCGCACGAGACCCCGGTCAAGACGGGCCTACCCCATTTGAAATTCCAATACCAGTGCCGCAGTCGATATCCTTGTGGCTCTCTGAGGAATACTTTCTGCTCAGAAATCAACAGTCCGAGGATTCGCCTCAATCCAAAGGTTAAGTGGGGTTTCTTCCTTGAGTCTGGGCTTGGCTTCTTCGCCTCGGGAAATGAAAAAGTGATGGGAGTCTTGTATAGTCATTCAGACTATTGGGAGGGACCATGTGCGCAGTTGAGATAGCTACCCCGGTCGGAAAGACTAGAGACAGCGTCCTATGGCGCTAGCTTGTATCTCGAGCAGTGCAGACGGCCCCGGCGATCACGGCTTCGGTCCTCACCACATGCATAGAGTTTACGCGGTTCTGTGCTAAGAACCACGGCAGAATAGGAGGTCGGAAAGCTTAGAACTTGTCACGGTGGCCGCAGTCTGCGGAGCTATCCGCTAGCCCTACACGAGTAGCAATGGTTCCCATTTCAGTCATCCATCGATAATACCCTCCGCCCATCAGCGTATTGCTTCCCGTAGAAGCGGTTCCGGTAGGCTCAGAGAGTGGCCTCTTCTCCCTAGCTCAGCCCTAAGGACCGCCTTTGGCCGCTCCTGATCCAACTCGGTATTGTCCACACACACACATGAACATACGAATTTGGTCACAACGCAGAGACTAACCCGCCTAGAACATTCCTCGAGTATAGTATTGGGCCTTTGTTCAACAACGGACATGATCCGAGCACAGCCCGGCTGCCTGGCTCACATAGCAACGTTGGAATTGCCAAGAAACCCAGAACTCCTAGAGCCCAATCCTGCCGTTTAACACCCAACGGGTCGAACCGATACTCAATAGTCCCCATTTACACAGCGATACACACCAAGAGGCGTGCGACCTGCTTGGGGGTCCTCCTGGGGGAAGAAAGAACCCAAGGGATGCATTGAGAACCTGCCACGAAGTTGAACGATCCGCGACGTATCACTTGCGAATAAGCACCAGACCCACATGCTCCACCTCGCCTCAGACGAGTGTTGCCAATCGTACGACAACCCCCTATCAGAAGCCACCCAGACGGAGGTAAACGGGTCTCAACGCATCTGAGCAGGAAAGCGAGCAAGCGCCAACACTTCCAAAAATGGAAATGCAAACCCAGAGTCAGACACCAAAGTACTGTCGACGAGGACTGTTCAAGTTACGTGCAGGATGTGCTAGGCGATCGATACTGGAGGCCTTACTTGAAGCCATCCGAGATAGAGTCATATCTTGCCGCGTTTTGGCCAGGAGGATCCCAACGCACCACTGAACGCCGAACCCGACATCGGCCAGCCCCTGATGGCGGTCCAAGGAGCTTCAGACCACCGGCATATGGTAAATAATTGACCAAAAGATCAATATTTCCCCAGTCGGTTCACCACTAACGGCGAAAACCTGGCCTGGATGTGGTGGCGTAGTGCTGGTCGGCGTTTCCTTTTTTCCGTTCAGTTGCAAAGGGAGGCAAAAAACTAGTCAGACCTCATACGTGGATCCTCATGTTCACAATCTAGTCGAGCTTTGGGGGTGATGGAGACGGTGCCAGCTACGTGTCTGGTGCAGAAGGTTCAGAGTTCGAGCAACGGCAAACAGGACACGAGCTGATATGAGTCATTGTGCGGTCCTCCCACGTGACCTGAGCCTTGCAGAAGGCAGCTCGCCGGTTTACTACCCCCGAATCCTCGATGGATCAAGCTAGATACTAAGATCCCCCAAAGTTGGTTAGATGGGATGGGCAATCAATCGATGGTAGAAACTCTCAGCCGCAGACCGAGATGGCCATACTTCACCTAACGCGAATAAGAGTTACGCACGGCTTTTCTCCAAAAATTTAACCAAGGCCCACTTCATTCGATCGAGAAACTTGTAGTCGCTAGCCTCACCTTTAGATTTGGATAACCTACCTGCGAAGAATTCGTTCTGACTCTCTGTCGATCTCCTTCAGTATTCGGTGAAGGAGACCGCGCATACTTCACGGAAAACGAGAATAGTACTTTTGGGTGCTAGCTTTACGGTCAAGAGTTTACTCTTAATCCTGAGCCTCGGGGGCTATATCTGGTGAGGCTGATTCTACTGGGCCACTGGCTGACGATCCGACGGACATAGGACCTATCCCATCGCCAACACTATCGCCCAAAATTGACCACCGCTACAGTCAGAAACACATCGCCGATCGGGGTGGCAGTGATTCCTACAACGCGAGCGATTGGCGACTGGAGAACTCCAAGAAAAAACCATGTCTGTATCGCACTATATTTATCATATTATGCCTGCATTATCGATTCTGGTGTATCTACCTTGGAAACGTCTGAAATCCGTGGAGTTTGGGCGGTGCCGTCGAGGGGGACGTCCGAGTCGCTGACCCTGTTAATTACTATCGAGGCTCGTTTCAAAATCTTAATTGCTTCCAAATTGTTCTAAACCATGTGGTTATACTCGATCCGTGGCGGTGTCGTTCTTCGCTGCCGTCGTAGGCTACAACGTATCCCTCGCCGCCGGTGCAGCGAGGGTGTATTAGGTGATGCAAGAGATAGGGTAGACGCTCATTTCCGTCGAATTTCGCTCGGAACCCTCCCGAAGTGTGAGTTGGTCAGCGAATTGCCCAATAGGATCGGTTACGGCCCCGGGGACTCAGGAGTGAGAGTAAGCCCGTATCTGTAAACACTCAGAGCTACGCTTCTTGTTTTCGTCAAGGAGACCGCCCCATGAAGGAGAATGTCGTATGAAGGTGATACGGTTTGGGATACGGGTACATTCTGGGTTGCTACTTCATCATTAACTTGGATAGCTGAACGCTTTAATTTCAGTTGTGGCCAGGACTCCCTGGCGGGCAATAGTTTTTCTCTCTTGTAGGGGAACAGATCGACTTTGCCTGTCGCTGAAAAACTATTTGAAGACAGCTGTATTAGCTGGTCTGGCCAGTTCTGGTGTTGCTTGCCGTATCTGGACAGCCAGTTTGGCACTCTCTTCCACGACACACACGTTGAACATAGTGGCAATTAGATTCAATGGGTTCATCCACAGAAAATATTTCCAGGTTGCTTCAAGGTCAGACACGGGTGAAGACCCATTGTTGCTTTGTTTCCCTTGGGTCCAATGGTCGAGAGATAGGCTGGAAGGGGCCGGGTCAGTCAAAACACGGCAAGGCACCACATTA
>KN822980.1:210203-256453 GCA_000827465.1 Tulasnella calospora MUT 4182 | reverse complement strand
ATGCTCGTCCAGGCAAACCTCCCAAGGGCAGTCTGGGGACAAGCACTACAACTAGCTGTTCGAATCTCAAATGCCAGCCCGTCCTCTGCACTCAAAGAGAAGACTCCATATGAAGCGCTCTATGGCAAAAAACCAGACCTCAGCATGCTACACATATTTGGATGTCGCGCGTACATCCACGTACAGAAGGAAAAGAGACAGGGCGCAAAATGGCACACAGAGCGATGCATTTACCTTGGTTTCGAAGACAGTTACAAAGGCTTCAAGTGCTATAACCCTGAAACGAACAAGTTCGTCATATCTTGAGATGTCATCTTTGACAAGGACAAATTCCCCGGCATCCCATGGAACGAAGAGGATGAAGCGTTCGTCCCCATCAGTGGAGGGTACTATCCCATTCCCAACGTACCAGGACCCGCTCCACCTCCACCTCCACCTCTGCCTCCACCTCTGCCTCCGCCTCCGCCTCCGCCACCGCCAGGCTCCAGCAATGCTCCTAACGCTCCACCTCTGGGACCGCCTCCACCTCCCACTCCCAATGCACCAGGACCAGCTCCGGCTCCACCACCAGCTCCGGCTCCACCTCCAGCTCCTCCATCGACCCCATCCACAGCACCCTCAACACCGTCAGGCCCGTCACTTTGGCAAACCGCCCGAGAAGCACCAAATGACAATGACGATTACGTCCCACCAGGAGACAGTGATTCGTCAGAGGAGGGATACCCACCTGAGACGTTCCAATTACCATCGGAGGAGTACAGGAGACCCGATCATCACAAAAGCAAAGGCAAAGGAAAAGGCGTCAGTTCCAGAGCACCAACCTCTGTAAAGGAAGAGCCTGAGTCACCCAACGGGCCAAAGACACCACCGCCTACCACTCCATTCAGATACGCCAAATCACCCACCAAAAACAGAAAGGCAAAAGGGCGACGAGAAGTAGATGGGCTCATGCATTACTCATGGTCTGCCAAACAGGAAGCCCCTCCCCCTCGAAGACCTGTAAGGAATTGACAACCACCCAGAGAATGGTGGAAAGTAGGGGGAAGCGCACTACAACCCTCCTATGATGGACCAAGCGACGAGGAAGAAGCCCACGATCCCTCCGACGATCATGAGGACGATTCTCCTGCACCTTCAGGGGGTGCACGAAACGGTGAATCAGAGGCAGCAGAGCCAGAAATCAAACTAGAAGTGGAAGAGCCTCATGAAGACGTTGTTCAGGCACTGGAAATTGTCTACCCCTCCAAGGAGCACATCACTTGGGAAGAAGCCGCTGAAAGAGCATTCAAAGTCGCTGCTGACAACACCGAACCCTGATCCTTCCGAGAAGCCATGCTATGCCCAGATAAAGACAAGTGGTTTGAAGCAGCAATGACCGAAATCCAAGCCCACATCGACAACAGCACTTGGGAACTTGTCCAGCTCCCCCCTGCTCGAAAAGCAATCGGATCCAGATGGGTTTTCAAGGTCAAGCGCAACGCACATGGTCAAATCGAATGGTACAAAGGCAGACTCATCGCACAAGGATTCTCCCAACGGCCAGGCATTGACTTCCATGAAGTATTCGTGCCCACCATGCGATGGGGAGCTCTCAGAACCATCCTTGCCCTTGCCGCCATCGAAGACATGGAAATTGAATCAATCGACATCTCCAATGCGTACCTCAACGGCGTTCTACCTGAAGGAGAAGTAGTCTATATGCGCCAACCTGAAGGATTACAGCAGAAGGATGATGACTGGGTGTGTCGCCTCAGAAAAGGACTCTACGGCCTCAAACAAAGTGGACGACTATGGTATCAACAATTGGGTGAAGAGCTAGAGAAACTTGGGTTCACCCAATTAGTCTCAGATCCCAGCATCTATGCATGGGGAAAGGGAGACACCAAAATCATTGTCCCTGTCTTTGTAGACGATCTCACTCTTGTAGCCAAATCCAAGGCCAAGATCCAGGAAGTCAAAGAGGCACTGGCAAAGGTCTTCAAGATATGTGATTTAGGTCCAACGTCATTTCTCCTTGGTGTCCAAATCACTCGCAACCATTCATCCTGCACTCTTCACCTATCCCAAAGTCAATAAATCATCGATCTCCTCAAGCGCTTTAGAATGTCAGATTGCGCACCCGTCACCACTCCCATGGAACCTGGACTGAAGCTAACCAAGGACATGTCACCCTCAACCCAGAAAGAAACCGATGAGATAAAAGCTTTCCGTATCTCAACACAGTCGGAGCCCTCAACTACCTGTCCATTGCAACTCGCCCAGACATCTCCTACACCGTCGGCAAGCTCGCTCGCTTCAACTACAACCCTGGCATGCAGCATTGGAAAGCTGTCAAGCATTTATTCTGCTACCTCCAGGGCACCAAAGACACAAAGCTCACCTATGCTCCTGATTCCAACGTTGTCTCCATGTTCGAAACATACACCGATGCTGACTTTGCTGGAGACAAAGAGAATGGCAAGTTGACCAATGTTTACATTGTGAAGATTGGAACAGGTGCAGTGTCCTGGGCTAGCAAGCTTCAGGGGGTGATAGCCAAGTTGTCCATGGAGTCCGAGTTTTATGGTGCCAGCTTCGCAGGAACAGAAATCAAGTGGCTTCGCAACCTCCTTTCTGAACTAGGTTACGACTTCCCTTCACCATCTCCTCTCTTCGTTGATAACCAGTCCACCATCCAGGTACTCAACGATGCCGTCCATCATTCTCGCATGAAGCACATCCCAGTTGCTGAGTTTTGGATTTGTGATGAAGTATCTAAGGTTAAATCCATTTCGGTCCACTATTGCCCAACTGAGCAGATGCCAGCCGATCTTCTCACCAAAGCACTCCCAAGGCCAATGGTTGTAGACCTTCGAGAACGAATGAGGCCTCTATGATTGATTCCTCAGAGGTGCTTCATCGAGGGGGTGTGTTGCACTAGGTAGTGCGTCTCCTCTTCACCTCTATCGCATTCGCTATAGTCGATTTGGTATATACTATTATTCTCATGATTTGTCATGTTTGTTCTACGATGTATATGTAGTTGTTGTTATGATTGTGGTGTGTTTGTACATGTTGTGTTATTGTTTGTCCTGATTCATATATAAGCTGAATGTACATGTAGACAGAATTATTATTGACTCTTTGACTCCCCTTCTCACCTGGGTGTTCAGTGTGAGCCCCACAGTCATCGGATTGCTGCGTTCAACAGGTTATGGGCCCAGACCGTACCTAATACAAACCAGACAGTCGATTCATCATCCTTTACTTCCATCATAAAGTCCCTTTTTGAGGCGGCACACCCAATCGTCGTCCTTTTGTTGGAATCCTTCAGTTGGTGCATGTAGACTACTTCTCCTGTGGGCAGGACACCATTCAGATATGCGTTGGAGATATCTATTGATTCAATCTCCATGTCTTCGATGGCAGCAAGGGTGAGGATGGTGCTAAGAGCTCCCCATCACATTGTAGGTGCAAATACCTCGTGGAAGTCAATGCCTGGCCATTGAGAGAATCCTTGAGCGACGAGTCTGCCTTTGTACCGTTCGATTTTGCCATGGGCATCATGTTTGACTTTGAATACCCATCTGGATCCAATTGCCTTTTGGTCCAGAGGGAGTTGAACAAGTTCCCAAGTGCCGTTGTTGACATGAGCTTGGATTTTGGTCATTGCGGCTTTGAACCATTTTTCTTTATCCGGTTGTAGCATTGCTTCTCGAAACGATTGGGGTTCGGTGTTATCAGTGGCAACTTTATATGCCCGTTCTACAGCTTGTTCCCATGTGATGTGCTCTTTGGATGGATAGATGATTTCCAGTGCCTGAACAACTTCTTCAGGTGGCTCGGGAGGGTCTTGTGTCTGCGATTTATCCTCTGATTCCTCCAATCACCCCCTGAAGGTGCAGGAGAATCATCTTCATGATCATCGAAGGGATCATAGGTTGCTTCCTCTCCACTTGGTAGGTCAAAGGCAGGCTGCAATGTGCTCCCCCCTACCTTCCAATAGACCTTTCAACCAGGCCCTGTGATGCAGGCGCAACACACGATTCGCAGGTAGAGGTAGGAGGGTGTAATATAGGATCGGGTTTTGCCTCTAACCTGATGGTATAGAGTGGCGACTGGGCGTGCTGGGTTCACGCTGCGCTCTGGCAATCAAGGTGCCCCCGAGGTAGATCGTTGAATATGGTCTTAAACAAAGTGGACGTCTATGGTATCAACAACTGGGTGAGGAACTAGAGAAACTTGGATTCAAACGACTGATTTCCGATCCTAGCCTCTACACATGGGGAGAAGAAAACATCAAAGTCATCGTTCCTGTCTTCATTGATGACCTCACCCTCGTATCCAAGTCCAAAGCCAAAATCCAAGAAGTCAAAAATGCACTGGCCAAGGTCTTCAAATACGCGACTTAGGTCCAACAACATTCCTCCTCGATGTTCACATCACTTGCGATCGCCCTTCACACACTCTCCATCTGTCCCAGCACCAATACATCATTGACCTCCTTGAGTGCTTCAGAATGGAGAACTGCGTACTGTTGCACTAGGTTGTGCATCCCCTCTTCACCTCTATCGTGTTTGCAGTGTTCGATTTGGTATATAGAATTATACTTGCATGAAACATAAGGTATGTTATACTTAAACACACTGTCCTTTACCATCTATAAGCTTCTGTCCCTTCTGGGTTTGTACTTATACATCACAGCTGGCACCTACTACAGCCTCAGCGAACCCACACCAGCCTCAACGTGTCTTCGACCATCCCAACAGAGGCTAGTACCAAGTGACTTAATCCAACCTGAAACATTTTCGTCTTGTGGCAAATTTTCATCCTACCCCTGCTGAATTGACACAATGCTACACACAGGATACAAATGAGAACCTGGGGACATTAGTGTATAAGCATAGAAGAGGAAATAGAGCAAAGTCTGCAAGGGGAAAACAGTTAAGGGAAATACAAAAATAACAGAACAAGTGAGAATTGAACAAGTGACTATGCAAGATGAAAGCGACTATGCCTCAGACACCCAAGGAGGTGCAGAGGCATGAGCATTGTTGTACCCAAGAGGGTGCAACACACCCTTGATGCAATGGCTCTGCTCACCTATGTGAGGCCTGCACACTCTCAGCGCTCAGCTACCAGCTGGCAAGGGAGTAGTTTAGAGAGGAGGGTCTGCTGGCATGGTAGAAGTGTATTTGCTACACAAGAGGTATGCAAAACTATACCAGACTATAGGCAGGTATGTAGGCTACATATCCTCATAGCCACATAGCTTCTTGTAGCAACTGGCAATTTATATTGCCTATTGTAGCTCCTCATAGTTGCCTATACTGTACCGGCAGTAAATCTAGTGATCGGGTGTAACAGTGTGACAAGTTTCTGCAAGTTAGCGATGGTGACAGAGCTCCCAAGCCTAGCGTGACAAGGCGACTGTGATCAACTTCCCTCAGTGGATTCACTCAGCCATTGCAGACTCGCTTGACAGCTGAGTGGAATCTGCCTCACCAAACACTCCATCCAATTGTGTAAGTTTGTCCTGAGTTTATTATTATTAATATAATATACCCAAAAACGTATCCCAGAGTTATGTTAGAGCACATGTCTAGGGTCCAAATACATTAACCTGTCGCATCTAAAGTTTCCTTCATAGTGTAGGGAAGTTTGGGTGGGCTGCGATCCAACTCTGGGTGGCCTGACATGAAGCAACCATGACTGCATCAAAAGAGGGTATGGTGGATGCATACATCATGCAAAATCATATACACCACCAATTCCTAGATAGAATACATCATTATTTTAATCACAAGACATGTGAGATACATGCAAAACAACATGTCAACAGCAAATGGACCAAGCTCTACAGACAACAAGGGGGGCGCTGACCTCAATTGTCTTAATTTCTCCATGGTTCATATAGCTGGGGATGGATGGAGAGGAGTCTTCTTATTGACTAAGCCTTCCTTTCACCTATCTGTCCCCAGCTGTGTGTTTCCCCTTTGTTTAGAATGTAGTTGACTAAAACTCCCCTTCTCCTATTGATCCCTGGGTGCCAGAACCATCCAAGTGCTACATTTAACATTGGCACCCTATTATAGATCTAATCAGTTGCTTGTGGTTTGCCATTGAATGTGAGTACTGTAGGATAAGATGCGGGAACAGCATGACTTTGCCATCAAGTGGTGCACCTCGAGAAAACATCCTATGCCCCAAAAATCCTAGTATTATGCTGTTAAGCATATCCCCGTAAAGGGGTTTTCAATAGAATATGCTTCTCATAAACCTGCATCGTTATTCAGATGACAGTCTCCTCCCCAAAGGAGTAAAGGCCAATTTGTATGTTGACAGTACCTGCACGGTGGGTGGAAATTGCGGAATTGCTTTTCCAAAAATGCGGAATGAATTGAGCTGAAGTCAGGTTCTGCAATAGCAACTACTGAGGGACAGGTTTGCCACAGCACTGCGTGCAGTTCGGTACCCATACATGTAGCGTACAGTCGACGCCTTTGTGGGTTTGCAAGAATCGAGGCTTGATAGGGGCACCTGCGGAATGCGGAGCTATCGCTCGGGCATGACGTAGGGGTGCGCCCTCGCTGCGGGCCAGGGGTTTAAACTTCGACTGCTGCCCTTTGACTACCTTCTCCCCTTACCCCTTCGACCTTTTCAATGTCGTCCCTTTTCGGAAAGTTGCAAGGCAAGGTGTGTAACAAACGTCTCCGTTATGAAGTATTTATGACCCATGGCCATTCATTGCAGCTCCAAACTCGTTTAGATAAAGCTGGGATCGATGTCAAGCTCCCTGCCATGACGCACACAAGCCAAGCCCAGCAGCCACTGGACACTCATGGAAATCCAGCGACTGGCGGCGGCTCGGCTGCTTCTGAGGACGTCCCGGATGGAAAGAGTGGTCGTCCATACATCATGGAAAGCCTCACGCATCAACTGAAAGCGCTTCACAATCAATATGCGTCAGTTCGACGATGTGCCCAATGCTGGTATACATAGATTGACCATTCCTCATTCACAGTCCCCAAGGTCCTCCCGAAGTTCGCAATCTCCAAGTTCTAATTACAAATGCGAAAGGGGTCGCTTTGGACTACGAAGCGCTAGGCCGTGATACAAAATCGCTCAGCAAGGATTTCTATCTTTGGGGCCAGGAAGAAGAAGAAGACATCAAAGACGGTAAGCCACCCACTCTACCTGTATTTTTGAACATCATTAAAGGAGCACCTTTCTAGTCACCGATCGACTAGCGTACTTGAACTTCGTCCAGGGATCTCTCATTTCGGTACTTTCAGATCGATTGGACGAAGCTCGTGCCCCTCTAAAGAAGCTACGCGAGGCTCAGGCAGCCCTATCCCCTCGCCGTTCCCAGCGAGCTTCGATTGAAACACAGGTTCAGGCTCTCCAAACGAACCCCAATGCCAAGCCCGGAAGCGAGGCCAGGATCAAGGAGCTTCAGGATACACTCAGCAAGCACAACGCCGACGATGCTCCTATGGAACGGGAGGTCGCTGAACTGCGACGGAAGGCCATTAGAGAGAGTGAGGAGATGAAGTGGGAAGCATTCAAAGAGGTGAACTTGCACACGCCACTCGATAACATTCCAATCCTGATATCACATCGCTGAGCCTAGTTCGGGGAGAAACTATTGCTATTGAATCAAGCATCAACGCAAATTGTTGCCCAGCTCCCAGCCACCGCGCCGACACAGACAAACCCATACAACGGCCACGCTCGCACAGCGGCTGCGCGTACGGCACTGCAGACCGCTCTCGATAACTGGAAGCCAGGCATGATAACTATGCCGACTTCCGTACTGCCCACCGAAGTCGATAAACGGACCTTCGGAGAAAGTCATGCCAGCGAACTCAGTCGCGTCGGCTCATTCAGAGATAGCACGAAGGCTGATCATACCGCTGCTCCCACCGCTGCTCCCACCGCTGCTTCTACCACTGCTCCCACCGCTGCTCCTACGACATCTGGAAGCACGGTGGCTAACCCAGCACCACCACAGTCCCACCCAGTGGTCTCCGCCAATAAGGTCTCGCCCTCGACGGGCGCAGTTGATCCAGCGCAGCTCAACAATTCACCGGCACCCATTCCTGCTCCGGTTAGCAGCATGTCGTCCGGTGTCGCACCCGGAAAGATCGAAGCCTCGGCGGTGACTAGCCCCGACCCCAACTCAGAACTTCATGCGGCAAGCATTGCCCCTCCCGGTCCGACTGTTGCTGAGACTGGCATCCCTGTGACGTCAACGGGAGCTGGCCCAGCAAGTGGAAGTCTAACCAAGGAAGCTTTACATGGACCTTCTTCATCGACAGCTCCGCCATACGATCAGCCTCCCTCGTCCTCCGGCCCTGGTTGGGGTGTCGGTGGTTTCCGATCTGATGTTCAGGTTCACGAGAGTGCAGAGGATGAGAAGAAGCGGCTAGAACGGGAAGACAGGGAGAGGATACTGGCTGCAAACACAACAGCGCAAGTCGCTCCGGCTGGACAACCCGCCCCGTATGAAAGTGCCGAAGAAGAGAAGAAACGTTTGGAAAGAGAGGAAAGGGAGAAGTTGCTGCGTGGTGGTCCATCGAGCCAACCGGGAGACCGACCTCCCCCACCCAGCGGTCCGCCGCCATCCTACTCTTAGCCAGTTGAATGTGGTATCCCTTGCTATAAAGATACATTGAAATACAGAAATTCCTGTTAATGAGAATAACACGAGGCAATGAGTTAGTTCGAACCGTGAGGAGTCGAAACCAGGTGTGGCGTCAGGGGCTTTCGACTTGGACCAGTGCTGGTGGCTCCGCGTTCACCGCACCGCGTTGGAACCACGACCTGGCCAGGGCTGAGTCTCGCTGATATCTCTGAAGCCTCGATGACCTTCCTTCCCAGGTGAGATATCTCTGTTCGTTGAGAGTCAGATCATTTACACCGCCCCAACGGATTTACGCATACTTGCAGAGATGGCTTGGTTAGTAGCGAAACTACAGCTTCTGTCCCTGCACACATACCCATCTACCACAAGTGAGTAGTCCTGGTTCATCTTTAACCATATCATTGCTTACAACGGCCTTTTGACGAAGCCAACTTCGTGATCTTCTCGTTTGTCCTCAAGAGCGCGGACTGGTTGCCTATATAAGCGGCAGACTTATCGTAAGCCACGACATCCGAGGGTCTTACCAGGTGGGCTCTTCATCCTTTTGCAATATTTATCATCTATATCGTCCTCTCATTATGCCTCTTCTCGCAGAGCCCCAAGCTCTTGGCTCAGCTAGACTTCGAACCGAACTGTCTATCCTCAGGGTACGCGAACTCCGCCCAACGAACCGTATCTGCTAAACTGTATCTTAAGACGCATTTTACTTTAATCTAGGGCTGGGCTAGTTGTAGCCGGAGGAGGCAATGGTGAACTGTATATCGGTGCCTTGGGAGATTCATCTCAATCCTCTTTCGTCCCTCCGTCCGCTCCTTCGTTTTCAAACCCACAAATTCAGTGGTCCCATACAACCAAACTTTCTACCGCATCCATCAATAACTCCCTACTTATCACACGAAACGACCTAACCCCGTCTGGACCGATTCCCGATATTACGAAAGGCCATCCTCGACTCTTCGTTAGCAACAACGACGAAAGCATCAAGGTTTTCAATGTTTCAGTGTCCGGTGCTACTCAAGGCCGAATGGTGCCTGCGGGCACAATGAGAGTCGGGACTCCCGTAAATCACAGTGAGCCTTTGTCTCTTCGCTCTGTTGGGCCTCTGGCTGAGATGTTGCACCCATAGCCTCGATATCGCCCGATGGGAAGACTCTTTTGGCCGTTGGTGACACAAACGAGGTCTTCTTGTACAATCTTGTTGCAGGAGATTCGGTGCAATTCAATCGGATCTCGAAGTATCGCGGTGCGTTGCAGGGGGGCACTACTTGACGTCACCCGATCTTATGACTTGGCGAATTCAAACAGCTGGCTCCGATGCAAATTTTAGTACCGCATGGTCTTCAGACGGCAGGAAATTTGCAGTGGCTTGCCAAGATGGAAGTGTGACGGTCTGGGATACTCGTTCATCCAAAACTCTCGCTCTGTTTCGCTGCGGCAAGCAGCACCCAGATTACCACTCTCTGACGGGTGGTGGGAGAGGTCACTTCATTAACACGTATTATCCAACGCGTGCCTCTGCGACTTCGGCCTATACTGCTCGCGTCATGACACGCCCAGCTTCTGCAGCCGTTGGTGGCATTACAACTTCACCCGGGTCACGATTGGAGGGGTCAATTGTGTCGAGATATTTGGCTGAGAGATCTCCTTATTCCGCTTCATATAACGACCTCTTAAACCGGACGGAATCGGAGAGAAGAAGCACCCCCAACCTCGAAAGCATCGCTGCCCGTAACCGAAACCGCTGGGAAGGGTCAGAACGGTCATCAGCGGTGCCCCCGCCCCCCGACCCAGCGGAGCGGAGATCGGACGGCGAGTCCTGGGTCAATATTCCAACTGGTCGGGATAGGGAGCACGTACCTTCCGGAGCTATAAATGTCGCAGGACAGGACCGTCCAAGGCAGAACTCAAACGAACCCGACCCAAACACGATGCTCCCATATTATCCTTCTTCTCAGTTTTACTCCTCACTCCCTGATCGTGAACTTCTACCTTTACCACCGCGAGAAATCGTCATGTCGTGGCCTGACCGCCATCGGACAAGCATTGTGTACGGAGATCCGGGAAGGGGAATGGGAAGTTGGATGGAGCAGCGCCCGGAGGGACCGGCATCAGCGCCCGGGTTATCAATGGAGGAGAGAAACCCTGCACGAGTGTTAAAATTCAGTCCAGCGAGCGGAAGTAGAGACGTGCTAGTGTTCACCGAGGTGCGTTGTTCACACACCATGCTATTGTGGGCGATTTCGATTTATCATCCACCGTAGGACTCGACACGGTTTCATGTGGTTGACGCACAGTCATTTGACAACCACCTGGTTGTATCCGTCCCTAGGGCCTCCTCTGGATCAGACGTTCCTACCCTCTCACGGCGAAATTTAAATCAAATTTGGCCCAGCTTGTCCAATACTCATCGGTACGATTTAGATGAAGATACCGAGAATTCCGAAGAAATCTCGATGAGTAGACCAGCCCATCAGCTTTCCGCATCGTCGAGCTGGCCTTCCAGAGGCCCTGCCCTCTCTGCGTTGCCGGATGGAACTCCCAATCTCGCTGGCCTTGCATTCGATCCAACTGGAGGGTGGCTCTATGTAGGCTCCGACACCGGGATTTTTGAATGGGAGTTGGACTATGAGAGCAGGAAATGGGATCGTGGCTATGTCAGTTGGGCGTGATTGTGCTTTCCTAGCTTCTCGTATGTAACTGTCCTTATTGATCATACAAGTCTGTGGGCGATTCAGGAGGCTCTTCAAGGGTCCTTCGTGGGAAATCCGAGATCACCGTCCTAGTCCTGACTGCCCCTGCGTCGGGCTCTGCGCTCATTAAACCAAATATCGCCACGACACCTGCCATTGTCTCGACACCACGTATTTCTTATCCTGATTTCTAAACACGCGTTAGATTAGGATGCCTTCGGAACAGGCAACATGGCTCATCTCCGTACCCGATGATTCGGACGCCATTGGTCTTCCTCAGAGTTTGGTTACAAAGCTCGTACAGGCGAGAGCAGTGTCACGAGAAAATACAGCCTCCCTTGAGGTTCCAGGCCTGAAGGTACGCTGAACGCACATCCAATTAGCCAGCATAAACCACTTTGACGCTAAAGTCGGAGCTTTACGCCAGACTGGCACCCTTGACCTCCTGATCACCCTGTCGGAGGAACTTCCAAAGCACGACCATTCGTTCACTCAAATAACGGCAAAAATCGTTGAAACCCTCCGAAATCTGCTCAGCAACGATCCTACTCGGCTATCGCAGCATGTTCGGGTAGACGAACGGACAGTCGACGAGTACCTTCTTGGAGGTTGGAAATGGAATACCGGCAAGTATCCAATCAACAGAGGGTTAAGAGAGCTGGTCGACGGTCTCGTCAAGGTACAGGTTCGCATCTAGACTCGAAGTCTTATCGTTAAAGCCCTACATTCAGGAAATGAACTCCATTGATAATGTCATGAAAGCAAAGCTGAATGCTTATAACCTCGCAAAGGGATCGCTTGTACAGATGCAGAGGAAGAAAACGTTGGTATCCTCGATATTTTACCGCGTCATTCGATGACGCCCGAACTTTTCGCTTCTCAGGGGTAACCTGGCTGTCCGTTCTCTCGCCGAAGTCGTATCGAAAGAGGATTTCATTCCCGAGTCGGAGTACATGGAATCTCTAATGGTGGCAGTTCCAAAGTAAGAGACCACGCACGGTATATTCTATTCTCTACGTCTGACAAGTGGTTTGTCCAACCAGGAACTCTGTTAAAGATTGGGAGACTAAATATGAGAGATTGGCGTCAATGGTGGTCCCTCGGTCCTCCAAGTATGTGGTTGGTTTCCAATTTCCGCAACCTTTGCTGAAGTAACCTTGCTGGTGTGAACAGAAAAGTTGCGGAAGATGATGACTACGCCCTTTTCTCAGTCGTAGTGTTCAAGAAGGTGCACGACGAGTTTGCGCAAAAGCTCCGAGAAAATAAGTGAGTGTGTTCGAATAATATGACTCCCTCAGTGCTTTACGGATGTGCCTTTTGGCAAGATTTATACTCCGCGATTTCACCTATTCTCCAACCGCAATTCAAAAGGCGACTGAAGACTTTTCGGTCGCGGAGACTACAGAACGGGAGCTTTGGACGGAGCTCCTCAGGATTTCCCGGACAAACTTCTCTGAGGCCTTCCAGGTCCTTGTCCATCTTAAAGTGGTTCGCCTTTTTGTAGAGAGCGTCCTCCGATACGGTTTACCAGCTCAATTTGTTGGGATTGTGGTCAAGGTGGGAACTGCTGCACTTGGACACACTGGATGCGTTTCGCTGACAACCGATGCAGCCGGATGTGAAATCACCCAAGAAGGCTCTCCAGGTGTTGACGGAGCACTTCAAGTATCTGGCAAACAGGAGCAATTCGTCAAAAACTAAAACGGCTCCTGCAGCGGGTGGCTCTGAGGAGTTGGCGGCCGAGTACCAGAGCTTGATGGAGCAGGAATTTTTGGACTTTGTCGTATTTGAAGTACCTTGGATTGTGTAGTAGTCCTATTTATGTGACGAGAACGAGTATATATCGATCTCCGGGTTTCGATTCTCGGTTCGGTATTTCCCAGTAATAGATGGGGTCACGTGGCACCAGCGCGTCTTTGAACAAAAGCAACCGATCACCATGCTGGCCCCCCAAGTCCAACAGCCAGCCCCCCAAGTCCAGCAAGCGGTCCGCCAAGAGTGTGAGTGCGTTGCAACGCCCAGGGATAAATTGAATCCAAATCCAAATTTATAAATACATTTCAGACGAGCTTCCGAAGCTTGTTGAGTCCGTCCGAACGGGATGGATTGTATCATCTCAGGCTATCGCAGTCGTGGTTTGTCTCGTCTTCCTCCCGTAGCGCTATTTTCCGAACTGACCAATTCTGGGTGTCTTCAGGGGGCGTTATTCTCGGCTGGAGAGACGGCTCTTATACCTTTCGTCAAAACTGCCATTATGGACGGAGATGGCAAACCAAGGCTGCCAGCCCATCCAGGGCTGTTCAAATTGCTTCTCATCGTCTCATATGGCGCTTTTCTTTTTAACGCGAGTGCTACGATTAGCTCGCTGATTTTGATTGACAAGTTGGGGGAGATGCCCTTTCTGAATCGTGAAAAAGCTTTGCGAGTGAACCAAAACCCCGCTGTACCCGAGTTAGTACAAGGCACCTCAACAGAGCAAAGCGTTAGGAACTAATTAAAATATTTCCAGCTCTGCAAATCGACTTTTGAGAGACTATGAGCTTCGGAACATGTGGTATTGGATACAAGGCCACTGTGAGTAAAGGCGGCTACTCTCGCTTCCCTTCGTTTCCACTGACTAGACAATGGTCCACAAGGTTTGATTTCCCTCCTCTTAGGGTGTTTCTGTATTTTTCTTCAGATTGTCCTATATACCTGGCTGAACGAGTCTCAGACAGTTTTCGTGGTCACAGTTTTTGTCGCTGCGTGGTGCCTACTGCCACTTGTATTCTCGCTTTCTGACAGCAGTGAGCTCCTCAAACACGTTCTTCAGCGTGATTGCAATTTACCAAAGATTCTTTCACAGTACACAGCGCACGGAATGTGCGAGAGATTCGACCTTCGTGACAGTCCGCGATAAAAACGATTTGGCATGGAAAGCACAGCGCCTACTCAACACACACTATCCACTCCGCCTCGTACGGTTTAGCCTTGAGATGTTTCCAAGTGATGTCACAGCTTATGTTTGGAGGAAATACGTGCTCGGAACTCTTGGAATGGTGGTTGAATGTTCGGGTTTGATCTGGTCGCAGATCGGCTGTGATGTGGGCATCCATTCCTAGAATCGTCGAGTAAACGTCTGCACCCAGCTGCCTGTAACGGAAACGCGCACGGTTGATTATATGAAACTCGTCATTTCTTCCCGCCTGCTGAGGTTCTCCTTTGACAAGCAAAAGGAATTTCTGGTCGGAGACGACCAGATAAACACCAACACCGTGTGTTGCGCTAGTCCTCGGCAGTCCCCGAAGTGGTTGCGACGGCCTTTTGAATTCAAACTTTGAGCCTTCGTGAGTGAACACGTGTTGATTGATCGGCCTGGAATAGAAGTAGGGGTAATTGGTGAAAGGTGCTGTGTGACGGAGGCGCACGACAAAGAAAAGGTCGTCTAGGGTGTAGCCACCGGCGGCCGACAGCGTATCTGACAGGAAGTTTGTCGGTTTATCAGTAGTTTCAACACTTATCATTAGGAGTAGGCTTCTTACACTCTTTCTCTTCCACAAGTGTTTCTGGAGTATTTGGCGTTCGGCTGCAAATGGACACGCCGATGGTGAGGGGGATGGTCGGAACAAGATTCCCGGCCTTTCGCTATCTCGCTTGCCATAAAAATATGCGTAGAAGGATCGAATTAGAAATGCCACCCACATTGAGAGTTTCAGCAGCAGCTGCTAAGGACTGGATTCGGCCATTATCATCTGGTAGCTCACTTGAAGGCTAACAACTTGCAACGGCGTTGGCAAAACCATCAAGGTAAAGTAGACGGTGGTTCACCTCTCCGGGGAAGCATTGATCAATCGCACGCACTGCCGCCCGTACAGGATCATTTGCGTCGTTCATGTTATGCCTAAACCCGTCTCGCATTCTCTGGAGAGCTGTCGAGGAAAGCTGCAGGGCGCTACGCCCCGGCAAAGCCTGAATTGTCGGTTCCAGCAAGCAATACACCGTCGCCGTTACCTTTTGATATCGTCTATTTGAGGGCCGGGAGTGTTGAGGCGTTCCTCGAGTACCATGCAGCGGCGAAGAATCCAACGCGCCTTGGGTACATCGGATCGGGAGAAGAAGCGGACAACGTCTCTTGCAAGTTCGTCAAACATCGTGGATTGCGTCTGACAGCGCGTAGAGTGGGACTTTGCCGGTGCGACGTCCCTAGACAGTCGAGATGTGTATGGACGTTTTTCGAATCGAGATCGTTATCAGAGCTCTGCCGGATACCCACGCTGCGGGGTTAGGCAGGTAATTTGGCAACTATCGAGTGCTCGTCTCCTGTGTCTACCAAGAAATCAGCCCTTGTGGCGCTGTTAATTTGATTTCAGTAGGTTCAACTCTCTTGACCGAGAGGCAACTCCCGATGAGGTCTAGCCTGGCCACCTCGACGGTAGTAGTCTCTGTCGTCCGAACAGCAGGCCACGATCTTTTTGGAGGGTGCGCTGATCAGCAGAGAGGTTCTGCAAGTTACAAAGGGCGGTTGGTGGATAGTAACTCGCGAACGTACCTCGTGGTCCTGTGGCGCCTCCTGCGATGCCTGAATCGGTTTAGTGGAAGCAGCACGTCCTGTCGTTGTCGCGCCAATTTTGCCCGCGCTTAGCATCTTATACATAAACATCCCAGCTCATGATGTACACGTAGTTTTATATGATCTAAATGTCGATTGAAAGTGGAGGACACTCGGGTTGCCTCAGTGATCCAACAAAATCGCGTCTGTGCTGCTCCCTTAACCAGAGGAGCAGAACTCCGGAGATTCCTCATCTTGTCTTGTCTTTTCTTTGTCTCTTGGACGTTTCTGCCCGCTCACAAGTCAAACTTTCCGCCCATGCCCCCAGGGCAACACGCTCACCCGAATCTCGGCATACTTGGCGTAACATCTGGTAGCTATCAGCGGACGGTTAACACGGTTTGAGCGACATGATCGACGTTGAGAGCGGAGTGAGCCCGATGGGTGCGAGGTCATTTGATGCAGCGTCATTTAAGCGAGCGTCGAACGTCGAACATCATCGTGCGTCAAATAGCGTCCACCGTTCCACAATCAACGCTCTTCATCCTACTCTCTGATACCCTCAACAGGATACCCAACATCTTCACTCATCTTCTTCTTTCGATACCCCCAACTTGCTTCTTCTCTCCATTTCATGGACGTCTATACAGTCACCTTCGTCTACCCTCGTCCAGAGCAAAATTCACAAATCCCAGGTCTATACCTCGTCGACGGTCCCAACGACGGACCCTCCTTTGAAACCGTCCATGGCCTCTGCATGACCGCCATCGCTCAGTTCCAGGTCAACGTCACCTTCTGGCAGGTCCAGCCACCCCTTCAGCCCGGTACAGCACTCCAGGATGAAAATGCGTCTGCTGCTCCCAAGGCTTTCGGCTTCATGATCACAGGAGCATACGCAAGCGTCCTCGCAGCTCGAGGATTCTTGCTCAGAGAATGTCCAGTCGTGGTAAGTCGATCGCCATTTCCATACCAGGTTTTTTTTTTCTCTTCGCCACCACCTGGCGACGTTGCCCGTCGTCCAGATTGAAATTGCCCATGCAGCTTGATCGCAGGCGATGCTGCACTCCGCGTTTCCTCACATCGCATCTGATACGCCTTTCTGCTCCTCATCGCGTTGGTGGTGTCGAGCGACATCGCGTTTTCGTTCGCTGGGGCGCAGCGCATCCCGCCCGCTCCTCGGACAGTCCGTCCAATCGCCACAGAGAGACACGACCTTCCTCTTTCGTCGTTTCCGGTGTCCCCATACTTTTTTTTTCGTTCCCTTTCTTCTCGGAGATGTCTTCGCTCCGGACTCGCATGCACTAACCCTCAGTCTCGCGTCTAGACGCGCACGTCAATCCCCATCCCGCGCTCCGAGATCCTCGACGCCCCTTCCCCGCTCGCCCAACCCTCTCTCAAGCCCGCCGTCCGTCGCCGTCTCGACGAGGTCGCCTCTCAGACTCTTGCGCACATCGCCGTCGTCAACCCTTCGTCCAATAATTCTCCCTCTTCAGCCGTGCTGCCTGGTCCGGCCCTCCGTCATGGACATGGAGGGACTTCATCCACTCCATTCCCGGTCAACCCCTTCCCGTCCAGCTCCTTTTCGGCCGCGCCCGGTTCCTTTCCTGGATCCATTCCCGCCCACAGTACCGGCGGCAGTGTCGCCACAACTACGGCTCTCGAACCAGAGCCCATGTGTCACATCGTGGTCACCGGCTCCTCGACCGCCCCCAGCGTCGCCAAAGTCCGTCTTTTGGTCATGCTCGACGAACTCGCAGGACTACATTCCGAGGCTATCGAGATCGACTACAAGCTGCATCCAATTATTGCCGGCCGCAAACGCGGGACGATCCAGAGCATTCAGGAAGAGACGGCTACAAATATTTACATGCCCGAGCAGCTTAAAGGCATGATCGGAGGCGCCTCTGCAATCCCTCCGCAACCTACTGGCAGGAAGAACGAGAACATAATTTGGATTACGGGCGAGTTTTTCGGGGTCCAGAGAGCGAGGGACATGCTCTTCCAGCTCGCTCACACCAAGGTAGGAAAAGACTCTCCGTTCCTCCAATATTTAACTCAACTGCGCATTCACACAGGGCAAATCAGTGTTCTCGAGAGACTGTGCCATCTTACCTCGCAAGCTCGATTGGATGCTCACCGAACGCCTCGAGGAGCTCAAGACGATCATGTCCGACAATGCCACATATTTAGAGTTCCCTCCCTTGGGAAGCCAGACCAGCGTCGTTAGCATATACGGAGATGAGCGGGTCAACATCCATCGCTCTATTCGAGCGATCATGTTGCTGGTCAGTGCCCACTCACCAGAAAGGAGGACGTTGCTGATTTCCGTTCTTCTAGGCCACCCATCACCTCTCGGCTCAGTTCTATTTGTTGCCCACGCACTTTAACTTGTTGCTTCCCTCGACCACGATAAATCCTACGCAAATCCCGCCTCTTTTGAAGCATTTGGCCCTCATGACCGGGGGTGGGTCGGAAATCGTGTTCAGAGACAATTGTTTCGAGTTCTACGGGGGAGAACAGGACGTCCGGCGTGGCGTGGCATCAGTAGGAGAAATCGGCATCGTAAAGGTTGGTGAAAATATGTCCACCGGCTTGCTGTATTATTGACCAACGCCTCTTGACGACCAGACTTTCCACCATGAAATCCGCTTCCAGCTTGAACTCGCCAACGAACACAGGGATTTCATCTCTGGTAAAAAGAACGGCAAAATCAATAAAATCATGCAGTTGACGGGATGTCGCATTCGGTTCGAAACCTTGACGTCAAGTCCTCCCATCCCTTCCTCGGGATCTTCAATGTTGTCGCCGAGTACAAGCGCTGGGAGCAATCTGTCCGTGCACAGTGCGAGATCTGGGCCTCCTTCTCCAACAAAACCTGGAACGTATGGTCAAACGCACCCTCAACCAGCGTTCATAACGTCACCCGGCACCAGCACTGGCGGCTTTGGCCCTCCGATTCAAACCTCACCTTCCATCTCGATCCAACAGGCGACGCCGAACCCCAACTCTCCCACCACACCAACGTCCACCTATCCGAATTCTCAACCTTCACCGCAGGGCATGTCCCCGCCGTCGGCGCTGCCCACTTCATCTGCGATCAACTCCGTCACCAACTTCCTCATCACTCTCTCTGGCTCAACGCTCGCCGAGTCGCTCCAAGGATTGAATATGCTGCTGGAAGAACTGCCAGCTGAGATCAGCTTCCATGTTCCGGAGAGTTATCACAAGCGCATTATCGGAGTAGGGGGGAGGACAATCCAGAGGATCATGAAAAAATACGGCGTCTTTGTCAAGTTCTTCAACGGGAACGCGGGCGCGGTACCACCCAGACCAGGAGAGGATCTCGACGACGGTGTCACTGCAAAGTCTCCTGGCGGTCCCAATGCCGCTGACGATTCAGAAGGAGTGTCTGCCCTAGCATTGGGCGATGCTGAGGACAACGTGGTTGCACGCACACCAGCCAAGAACGCCATCAATCTTGACAACTTGAAATCGGCTGTGCTGGAGATGGTGAATCCAAAGGTACGTTGGGATTAGGGAAACCTGTTTGGGTAGCCTTTCGTCTAATCGTCGTTGGGTGCAGGACAAGGACTACACGTACGAAACTGTCTCCATTCCCAGAAGATACCACAGAATCTTGCAGGGAGAAAAGGGCATCTTCATCAAAGACATCGAGTCCAAGACTGGATCTAAAGTGGTATGGCGAAATGCTTGGTTACAGGGCGGCGTGTGTTGTTGATACGTTTTTGAAATACAGCGCTTCCCGGACAAAGAAACGGCATCGGGTAAGTCGTCTCGTTACGCGCGCTATACTCCATCCTCATCGTTGGCACCTTTAGACGTCGTCACAATCTACGGCCCCGAGAGTCAAGTTCATATCGCTACCGCCCGACTGCAAGATCATGTTCCTTTCGAAGCCGACATGAGCATTCCTAATCACCCGGACCTGGCCTCCATTGTCATGTCGCAAGATTTCGTAGCCTTTTCCGAGCGCATCAAAAGGGACTATCAAATCGTCATAATCCCTAGATTACCGTCGGGCAGCACCACGGTTAATACCTCGTCTCGAGATGCTCTTCGACGCGGCGGCAGCAACGGAACCAGCGTCATGTCTCACAAATCGCAGTCAACGTCATCGATTTCGTCTATATCGACCGACGACACTCCGGTCGCAACATTCAAGTTCCGATGCCAAAGGAGCAACAGTGACCTCTTGGCCACAGCTCGAGATGCTCTGGAAAGCTTTTTGGCATCGAAAGGAATCATGATTGGTGCACCCTCCATTCCTCCTGCTGGTGTCAGTCCTTCCAGCACGTATAGTTTGTCGGGTAGCCTCGGCAACGGGCATACCGCAAGCTCGAGCAGTGTGGGCATGGGACTTGGGAATGGTCTGTCGGACTTTAAACACAGACGAGCCGACTCCTTTGCGGACGCTTTCCCTCACTTCAATAGCAAGTTGTTATCGACTGCAAGCTCAGGTGCGAGTGTTTTGAATTGCCAGCTGAGCTCACATGCTGATTGCAAACCGTTGCAGACTCCCATAGGACGCTTTTGAGCCGACGTATTCGCATGGCAACGTCTTCTCCCGACGTGAAGGCCCTTTTCAACTCTCACTCTCATTCCCACTCGCCATCTCAAGTCTACAAGCTACCCGAGCACGATGAGCAAGATGACGCTGGTTTCCAGGCGCCGTCCCAGGAAGGAAACGAGTATTACCGACCTCCACCCCGCATCGTAAGTCCTCCATCTTGTTCGCCCACGAAACGCCTAGTTGACCGGTGTCTCCCCCTCAAGCGTCATGCACCCTCAATCTCCTTCCTACCTGGTTTCCGTGAGCACTCTGACGAGGCGTTCAAGCGAGGTTCGGATGGTCGCCTTCAGGAGAAGTTGAAGGATCAGAACAAGCAACGTTCGCTCACCAACCGAGCTCAAAGTCTCGACTTGACTTCGTTATCCCGACCAGAAAGGCTCAGCGCAGTCCGAGTGCCGTCTCCAGTCGACTCGACCAACCCTTCATCACCCACATCTGCGTCCGCTAGCACACCCTCTTTCCCTTCCGTGAATGGCCCCGCGGCCTCCTCTCATAACGGCCACCCTCATGCGACGCACTATACGCATCAGAACCACTATTCATTCCCCAACGCAACCTATAGTCTTCCCTCTTACGGACATCAACACCACCTGAGCTACAGCCGACCCAGGACCCAGGTCTCCCTGTCCTCATCCTCATCTTCCCTCTCTCTCTCTTCCGCCATTGAACAACCCGTTGCTGAGACAGACCACGACGCTGATGCATCCGTCATGGACGACGTCTCTCGAGTGATCTCTCAAATCCGGCTCGACTCGTTGCACTAAATTTTCTTGGTTTGAGGAGCTGCATTATAGATTTTTGCTCTTGTATTCTTACCATTTCCTTCTCCATACAAGCCGCACGTGTCGTGGTAGTCTCTTTCTGTTTTGCTTGCTATTTCACGCCTTCAGACCAATCTTGGACACTCCACATTGTAACATCTACGATACAGAGAAATCTATGCCCTTGAATCATGGGCTATCTGATTAATAAGTTGTGCACACAACTAGTAGGTCGCCCAAGTACTAGAACCCACGGCGATTGGTTACGATCGGTGTGATTGGGATGACAAAGCGAACGGTATGAGGTACAGGCCATGCAGATAAATAAGTGGTAATGCCCGGAAAACAAAAGGTATAAACGAAATCTAATGCTAATTATCGTCGTCAGAGTCTGCATCAGCGAGAGCATCGATAAACTCGGCTAAATCATCCTGGTTTACTTCCACTACGCTGGTCTGAAAGGTCCCGAGCCTTGTTCGAGCTCTTGATTGATCTCTTGCCCGCAAGAAAGCTACCGTGAAATGACTAAATTGTGGGAGCAATGTACAGTTAGCCTGGCCCGCCTTATTGATGGATCCTTTGAATCTACTTACTTCCTACGGATCTCTCCAATCTCGGGCGCGCCAGTGACACCGACGACGGTGTATGCCCTCTTGGAAGGATTATGGCAGGCTATCACATAAGGATACGACTTGCGGCTGGCCCCTTTGCCCCCACCAAGCCGTTGGGCATGAACCAGAGGGATCCGATCGCGGGTAGCCTCGATCAGCCACAAAACCAGCCTTGTCAGTGTCATCGGGTGAGCAAAGGTCGCGAGGTCGGGTCCCTCGATGATCTTTATGAACCGAAAGTCTGGAAAGAATTGGATGCGTTTCTTGCCGAGTATTTCACACCCTTGACGGACGATTGCCTTCTGCAAGGAAATTGCCAGAGCAAGAGATTGCCGCAGAAGAGAGGTGCTAAATGTAAAAAGTAAGTCGATATGGGATAAGCTGACTGTGAAAGCGGCACCCACTTGCTCCCGAGAGCATCAAAAGCTGTCCAGAAGTTGTGGACTGAGACCGGCTGTCCGTCGATCATTTGTTCGTCAGTCACTTCGTTGTCTTCCGCGTCGCCACCTTCTAGCGAGCCATTTCCGGGTCTGGAAGCTTGGCCAGAACCGGAGCTTCCGTGATCGCCATTTCGCTGGGGAACACTCCCCTTGGCCCGGCCTGTCTCTTTCCTCAAGTCCCAAATTCTTTCTCCTCCGAACAGCTCTCCACCTCCTCTCCCACCTTCAACCTCGACGGTTAATCGAACGCCCTTGGCAGCCTCCAACAAAGCTCCTGCTCCGGCCAGGACATCTGCGGCGGACGTTCGCTGCATTTCGTTCCCATAGGACTTGGTGAATGAGGGATATGATAATTCGATGAGGCCAGACTCCGCCCCGATATTATCGAGTTGGTCGGGCAATGATTCGCGTAGTTCGGAGTTCATATACATAAAACTTTGTTGAGCTTGTTTTTGAGAAAGGCTGTATTAGACGGCCCACGGTGAGTGAGATGGGCTTTACGCTGGAAGCGGACGACATACCCCATTTTAGTCAGTAACCGATTGAGCTTGCTGATTCCGGTTTCTTGCCAGATAGCAAGTTTGTTGGCCACATAGCCTGAATGGAACATGGCTTCGTAAAGGTTCCATCTTCGCAGCAATGGAAAACGAAGCTCTACTGAGGGTTGGACACCCGCCTCATCGCCAAATCCTTTCGATGCCATGGTCACTGGCGGATTAAGTCGTCCAACCTCGTTACTGAATATTGTGTAATAGGCTTCGTATTGGTCCCGCGTTATGGCTGCTGACAAGTATTGATGGGTAAGGCCAAGGATTGCTAACCTAATAAAGTGATTGTTAGCGGGCTCACGAGCTGCAGCGACGTAGGAGGATCAGGTCAAACCATAGTAAATCGTTGTCTGCATAACCGAGCTCCGAAGAGAGGATATACGCCACGCCCGCCGCGCTCTGACCGTAGTGAGCGCCTGCACTATAGTAGTTGTGGAGAACTTGCTGATGTATTCTTCTTTGCTCTCGAGCCTCCTGCCGAGCAAGCTAGAACGAGCTCCGTCAGTTTGGTATTACTAATACCAAGCGAGAAGGCAACTTGCGTTATCCCCATCATGCCGCTTCCTCCTCCGTCGCCCTGGACGGCCATCGTCACTTGCTGACCTTCTTCGTTTTTTAGAACCGTCCTCATCTTCCTCGTAGTCCAACGCTTCATCATCCGTCGCTTCGTCCTCGTCCTCGTCTTCAATCTCTTCATCCGAACTGCTGTCGAATCCGAACTGCGGGGCCAGGCAAGAAGTCAGCCCCCAAGACGCGTCGCCGATAGTCACAGGAGGCCCAAACCTCTTCAGCATCAAACGCGAGACGCTCTTTTGTTAACTTGTCGGCGTGTCCATCGTCCCATACTACGACCCTCGGGCCTGCGGTACTCTCCTCCGTGGCCCCTGCTCCCCCAAACAGATTATGCAGGTCGACGGGACGGGACGAGTCAATGATGTGGATAGTGACTCTCGAGGGAAATTCTTCGAACCACTCGTCGCCACCAATGTCGAGGAGTGCCCCGATGTTGAGCAGGATAATGGTGCGTAATTGCTGCAGATCACGACGATATTCCAGAGGTGAGCGACGCGGTAAACAAACAAGAGACGAGGTAAAAGTCGCGTGTGTGACTGACATCTTTCTCCTCCAACAGACTGTCCTTCACGTCCTGCAAGTTCTTGAAGCCTGACACTGGTATCGTCCGGAGGTTTGCGTCGTCTCGGCCAAATAGAGTAGTAAGAATGTGGGCAGCGCACAGTGCGTCAAGGTCTGGGGGAACGAGCATCACGATGGATGAGTCTGGAGTCGTTCTACGAGCTTTGAGGATTCTGTTGTATTCTTTTGCATAGGTGTGGTCTGGCCTTGTGTTGTTCTTTGGCAAGATGTAGACCATCTTGTGTTGAGCTCAGCGGGGCGTGGTCGAAAGTGCAAGCAGTAGGGACCCTATTGTATGTCTACTCCCTGCAACCGCGTGTCCGCACCTCAGCTGCGCCAGAGACGTCGCAACCATCCGACTTGCTCTACGTCTCAACTAAAAACCAGCTGCTCACATGTCTTGGTCTGCTCTCACAGATCTACACTCACGGGAGTCGGATTTCGATGTTGCCGAATCCAATGACACTGGCCAGCCCCACCAAACGTAACTTCGTGGACGATGCGCCACTTGTGGGAGAACTTTCGTCCTATCAGTACTACCTTTCTCTTGCCGCGGCAAGTGGGAACAGCACATGTTACAAGATGCCGTTCTATGCAGCCCACGTATGCTCCATCCTTCCCATGACAGGCTCTTCTGCGATGATGGGATGCTGGAGCGCCGCCACTCGCGTCCTCATGAATACGAAACCGCTCGCATGGTTCGCTCGTGAACAGCCCAGAGATTGGATTTAAAGCGACCCGCTATCAGAACGCCCAGTTCCCTCTACCTCACAGCCCTAATGAACTCGAATCCCCACAACCAAGGAAGCCTTCGCTCCGTTTCTTCCACCGTATTTGATTCGAGAAGAATAGATGACATTGAATCTGGAAGCACGAATGACGAAAAGTCAAAAACACCTTTGACACGGATGCGGTATGTTAAGCCTTGACGGACACCTCACACAATCTAAACTCTATATCAAGGATATTGTTACGTGAACCAGCAGCAGAATTCATCGGTACACTCATCCTCGTACTGCTTGGCACGGCCGTCGACTGTCAAGTGGTCTTATCCACAAATCCCCAGGTCGCTTCATCACCGAAAGGGGTACGTTCATATATCTTTCATGAGGTTGTCCCCAAACCGTCTAAATTTCCTCTCCAAGAGTTACCTGTCTATCTCCTTCGGTTGGGGTATTGCTACTGCTCTTGGCGTTTGGATTTCAATGAGTGGCTCTGGCGGGCATCTTAACCCAGCGGTAGGTCAATATGTTAGGCCTATGACACTATATGAGGCCTTGAATATGGTCTTTAACCGTTTCAGGTCTCGCTAGCGTTGTCCCTTTTCAGGGGGTTTCCAATTCGAAAGCTGCCTGTCTTTGTTTTTTCTCAAGTTTTGGGCGGCTTCACCGGGGCTCTCATATCCTTCTCCCTATACTATCGAGCCCTTGTCACATTTGAGAATGGCCATCTAACGACGCCCGGAACTTCCGGTCTGTTCACGACATTTCCGTTGGATTATGTTTCCCCAGGCGAGTCTTTCCTCCCGACCAAGCCTAGGCGTCTCCCTAAACTCCCTTTCCGCCAGTTTCATGCTTCTTTAACGAGGTATCGGTCATCAATTTGTGTTCTTCAACTGAGAGACACTGATGAATAACCAAAGTTCTTAGGGACCGCGATTCTCGTTCTTGTTGTGCTTGCTGTGACAGATACTCGGAAGGACGCTCTGCCACCTGTAGCAGTGCCGTTCGTGTTATTTCTCACAGTGACAGGCATAGGGGCTTCACTTGGCATGCAGACGAGCTACGCAATCAATCCCGCAAGAGACTTGGGACCCCGCCTCATGACCGCCATATTCTATGGTTCGGAAGGTCAGCTAAGATTTGCTGCTTCCTTCGAGCATGTGCCTAATCTTTAATAACCCGGATTTCTAGTATTCACTTTTCGCAGGTAGGATCTTTTACTCTCAAGGTGGCAATATGGTACTTAGTTTTCTTTAGGCACTACTGGATCTGGACTCCAATCGTAAGCTCGCGGCGCGTCAACCGCCGGACACATTCTTACCCGTGTTCTTTCAGCTCGGACCAATGGCTGGGTCCGTTATCGGGGCTGTCATATATGAAGGCCTGCTCGCCTCACCCCAGTAACTGGATCAAGGCTTGCCACCCCTGATCGACCTGACCCAATGGGTTCAATGCTAAGATGAATTTCCGACCATTTCTAGTGTCCCGAGTACATTGTGCTATACAAAACATAATGAATGCACCGTTTGATACTGTCCAAGGGTGTAGCCTCTAATTCTAACCGCATCTTCATTCGCTTGGTCCTCAAGAACGGACCGCCAGGGGTGAAACCTTACGTCTTTCAGAAGCTGGGAGCTACAATAAAATTGGGGAAATATATTTCGAGCGCTACCCGAATTCTCTGACATGGAGGCTTTCACCTCCCAAAGGCGACGCTGACGGGAAGCAGGGCTAGCACCCGGTCTTCCATCCCTGAGCCCAAGTTCAGATGCAAGATCATGAAGCTCCGAGAGCCCGAGAGCCTTTTGCGTTAATTTCTCTGCGCAGCCCGACTGAGGTGTCTTGATGAGTCTGGGGTTGCACAACCGGAGGCTTGGTGGCGGAGCTTGGGAGTTGGTCACGTGGCCAAGTGACAACCACAGACCTCAGCCTTCAGGCAAAGTGAAACCACTAGAGTCCAGCTTCTTCCCAGAGTCCGCCTTGCTCACCGCGGCCTGAGATGGAATCAGAATGTGTGAGTTTATTTATTTTTTCTCGATCGATTCGCCTCTAATGCGGCTCTTCCCCTCGGTGGTTGCCTTCCAGCAGACTCGAGAACTTTTCGCTGCTGGGATATTGGCCTTACAACTCGACGAATCTTCCGTAGAGGATCAAGACTTTCAGCCTCTTTCAAAGCTAGACCTCGATAGGATTGCCAAGCTCGCGCTGCCGCCCCATGCAATCAGTCCGTCCCTCAAACGGGACTTCAACTGGCTAGAAACACGCCACTTCGTTCGATTGTCCTGGGCTCTTCGGGACCACGTTGCATTTATTAGGGTGTACATAATTCCAGAAGACCTCGAGGGTCCTCTCAAAGCCTCTCTCTTCCAAAGACATCACGACCTCGCTGAAGGGACGAAACGGTTGCGCAATGTTCTCTCGACCATAATCAGATGTCCAACTGCATGGGAAGGTCTCCCATCCTCTTCGACAGATTCATTTTTCTCCCACTGCGAGGTGAGCTCATCGGTATTGCTCTCTTCACTCCAACTTATGACAACACCGCACAGGCCGACCGCACACTTCCAGCCGTCTATCAAAACCTCCCATCCCCTCCTTCCCTTGCGACATCATTCGGACCATGTCACTCCCTCGAAAACCCTTCCCCCGTCGCACTTGCTTTGGACGAATACAAGCAAGACCTGATACCCCAACTCCACGGCTACCAAAAACGGTCTCTGGCACGGATGCTTCATCTAGAGCTGGCGGTTGATCCGGAGGACAGCCATTTTCAGACCCCCAAGGAAGCAAGTCCCCTTTTTCTCCCTATCCATTCTCTCGACAACGCTACCCCGTTCCATGTCGATCCGGTTCGTCTCATCGTCCGCAAAACGCCTCCGAGATATTCGCCAGCACGAGGAGGGATTCTCTGCGAAGAGATGGGTACAGGAAAGACGGTTATCTGCATCGCGTTGATACTTTCGACCCTCGATCAACTTCCGCGGCCCGAAAGTGACGACCGGAAAATACGAACGGAATGGTCATTGGCTGACGAAGCGGCTCGGGATTCCTCCCCAGGAGCCCGGTCGGAGGGCTCTGTACCAAGTTTATTCGACTTGGCCTGCAACTTCGTCCGAATCAATCCTGAAGCAAGTGGTTGGTACCGACAGCGGCACAATGGTCTCCCGGAGACCCTGACCACCAGGTTGAACCACCCTTCGCTTCGTCCTTTCTACTACTCACGCCTCTCGCCTGCCAATGTGGACGAACGTACGCGCTCGTTCTTCGCACCTCCCGGCCAGAGTGTCAAGACTTGGTTAACCAATGCGACGTTGCTACTGATTCCGAAGATGCTATTGCCTCAGTGGAAGGCGGAGCTGGACAAGCACGTGCGACGTGGTGCATTGAAGGCCTTGATCATAGATGACCTGACGGTCATTCCGCCGGCAAGCGATCTGGCGAATACATACGATGTAAGTAACGCCCTTTTCTTGACCTACCGCATCTGACCGGCCCGTCGTTCGTTTAGCTCGTTGTCATAACGCATGAGCGTAAGTGCTGGAATCGAGTAATGGCCTCACGTCCTAATTTCGAATTCCTGCAGGTCTAACCGTGGACGTTACGCGCCGAGCTAAACAGCCGGACAGCGAGCTGGTGTTTTCTCAGATTCGGTGGCTTCGGATGATCGTCGACGAAGGCAACGTCTGCGCGAATCTCTCCGAGACCATGATGCATACACGGACCATCAGCGCGGAACGCCGATGGATCGTATCCGGTACACCAACAACGAATCTTGTCAATGTCGGCTCCATCGTTTCGTCGGTCGGATCTCTGACGGAGGATGGCGAGGACTCGAGTGGAGACGGCGATTCAAGCAACGACCCTGGCGCCGGCGACAGTGGCGGCATGGCACAATACAGAAACGATTTACGAAAGCTGTCCATCATGATTTCTGGGTTCTTGGCACAAGCTGTCAGCCCCATGATAGGGGGCTTTCACGAACTGCAGTCCGTCAAGCATGGTGAAGCGACGCTGTTCCAGGCGCACGTGGTCGCTCCTGCCTGCGCTACCTCTCCAGCGGTGAGATGGGGCTCCGGAAGGGTCCTCGAAGGAATTTTATCGAGGTGTATGATCCGACATCGGTGGGTGTTTTACTGGTTTCTAACGGTTGATTTGCTCATCTCTCTTTCAAATACAGGATCGAAGACATAGAATCTGAAGTTGTTCTCCCACCCCTGACCTCGACACCGGTCTTACTGTCGATGACTCCCTATCAGGCTATGACGTACAACATCCTCCAATCGTACATCGTCGTCAACGCCGTCGACTCGGAAAGAACGGACAAGGACTACTTCTTCCACCCTCTGAATGCGGGGCTGCTTGCCCAGCTTTTGCGAAACTTGAGCCAGGCCTGCTTCTGGCATGCCAACAGGGAGGCGTTTGATTTCCATATCGACGAGGCTGTGAGAACGAGCAGAGAATCGATCGGAAAGTCAACCAAAAGAGGCACGGAGAAGCGTGACATCGAGCTCGTAACGAAAGCTCACGAATTGCAGTAAGTCATGGTTATATCCTTCGAGATAAGGGGGGTGCTGATGGCGATATCGAAAAAGGGTGGCTGCTGCCTCGAACCATATGTGGCGGGCGATGATGCGTCATGAGCACATTCCAATCCGGATTCACGGTTTGCCTTTGGACCTGCAAGCAGCTTGGAATCTACTTCTAGTCCCAACACCTTCAGAGCCTGCTTCCAGTTCCCCACTTCAAAGTTCGGGTGGTGTATCCCCACAGAACGTTAGAGCGGAATTTTACACGATTCACGTTCCATCCCTCCGCCAAGCGGGCTGCGACTGCATGCTAGACCAGGAAGCGTTGAAATTCAAAGGCGCGCGGTGCAAGAAGGCGGTGTTCCAAGAATCCTGCGCAGAGTTGGAAGTCCTCGAGGCCAGGGCTGAGAAGGCGACGAAGAAGCAAAGAGCGGGCGATTCTGCGGCCAACGCCGATGACGCTGGTTCTACGCACGCGACTACCTCGACGTCTTCTGCGACACCGGTTTTGCTGCAAGACCCCAAGAAGAGCCCTGGAAAGAAGAACGGGAAAGGGAAGGGCAAGAAGAACCCAGATGAGCAAGTTGCCGCGAGTGTACGGCCTGAGGCGCGGATATTGTCTGGGCTGGGAGGGAATCAGAGGCCTGGGGCAGATACGCTTCCCGCGGGAAGCACGCCAGCGGACCATCCTTTGCTGGGCGTGAAGATCAAGGGATCGACGAGCCCGAAAATCAACTTTATTATTAAGGAGGTGAGAGCTTGAGGATGGGCGAATGAGACCATCATCGTCTAACTTGCTTCCACAACTAGATCCTGAGGTGCCCTGAAGATCGATTCCTAATCTTTTCAGACTCTTTCTGGTCACTCTCTTACACGAAGGAGGCATTCGATGCCTGTCGAATAGGGTCGTTGATACTTCATGATCGAAGGGAGCTGGACGTTTTGCAAGAATTCGAAACGAATGTGGAGCAAAGGGCATTGCTGCTTGAGCTCAAGCACGGTGCGAGAGGCTTGTAAGTTGAGGGTAGCTTGTTGTGTGCGTCGGTTCCCTGGTTGATGGGGTGAACTTGACAGGAACCTAACGTCTGCAAACCGGGTGATATTCATCGAGCCCGTGTGGCAACCTGATGTCGAGTCTCAGGCAATCAAAGTAAGGTCTTTCGTTAAACACTCGGGCAATGTACGCTGACGATTCTTTCTAATAGCGAGCGCATCGTATTGGGCAGCAACGACCTGTTACGGTACAAACACTGGTGATGAAAGGAACTGCAGAAGAGGAGATGTTGAGCCGTCGGGCCAAGTTTGGGAGGACTCACAAGTTGATGCAGAACGACGTGGTCATGCGAGAATTTGTTGCTGTGAGTGGTTGGAGTTGCTTGTCAAGGGACTCGAGGCTCACGTCGGGATGTGACAGAACCCGCGATTTATTGATCCGCTGTCGCTGCCCTCTGGTGATTCGGATACGGAGCTGAATGTGCCACTGTTCGTGGTAGAAGGTGCGAGGGGGGACACGTTGCCAGCCAGGCCGGGTCCGGCGGCCCCAATGATGGGTGGGGCCCTAAAGAGGCGAACGGATTGGGGTGAGGAGGCCGAGACGGGAGAGTCGTCGAGGCCGAAGAAGAAGGTGTCATTTAACGGCGACGATGGGGCAAGTCGACCGCGTGTGCGACTGGTTTTGTCAGGAGGTCAGGCTCCGATGGAGGTCGACAAGGCGAAACCTGCCAAAAAGGGACGCCGTGACAAATCAAAGACTCCAAAGGAGAAGAGTGACATGGATGGACAATATTTTGTATTTCGACTGTGACGGACGTAACAGAACGATGTCATGCACCTCTTGTGACCGTGCGTGAGTGGAGGCGGGCAATGACCGACCCACGGATGCGGAGGTGTCCGGAGAGGCAATCGGCGTTAGACGGCCATTCGCTTACGTTACAAGCGCCCAATGAAACGAGCAGACTCAGACTAACACTATCCAATTTTAAGCGAAATGGACTTGTCTTGGCGTTTTGCGTCGTGTGCCAAGGCGATGCGATGTGCAAAGGCTGCGGGCTCCGGATGCCAGTGAGCAAACGGCTACACAGCCCGTGTGCTCGGCGGCCGCAGTTGTCACATCCATCGTTATCTCGCCTTGGAAGACGCGGAGAGGATGACCGATGCCAGAGCGGGTGGGGGGACGGTGATGGGGGATGCTGACCAAGTGCGGCTTATCCGATGCGACGCATGAGAAATGCCGGGGGGAACGGCAGCCGCGGTTACGCAGCCCGTGACGACTCACGGGGGAAGCACATGCGAAGTTCTTGTTCCCAACAGTCAGCAATCCGTGCACCGTGTATCCAAAGGCTGCGTGGAGAGCGCCCGTGCAAAGGCCCGCAGACTAATCTTCTTCCTATTCCATTTATAAAACAGACCTCCCCCTCGGCTCTAGCGTCGATCCCTCATCATTACCCTCATCACTGCTTAAACCTTCATCCCTCCCTCCCTCCCAATGCATTTCAGACCAAAGCACGAGCCAGATTGGGAGGTCGTAGATCACAAGGGAATAGATCTGGTGCCGACATTGTACGAGGATAATGGTTAGTCGCGTCCATCCCAACGTTGCCCCTGGCCCCCTCACTGACCTCCCCACCTCTTGGCATTGAATAGAAGTCGACGTTCAATATGTATTCTCAACAGACATCACCAGAACATACATTTTTGATGCTCCGTCATCGCCCAAACCCTCTCCACCACCGTCGCCTTCAAGCCAACCCTCTCCCCTGCTAGCCCCACCCTCTCCAAAAGCATCCTCATCTCCCCTATCATCTCCAATGCGCCGCTTTTCTCGCCTATCAACAACTTCAACTGGCTCTCCTCACTTCCGCTTTCGTTTCTCTCGCTCCGCAACCAGTTCCACCTCCTCATCCTGCTCCTCATCATCAGACTCATCCGACGACGAAGCCCCTGCATCCCCTTGCCGCACCAGCATCTTCAAGTCTAAATCTAAATCACCGGCCCGGAAGTCTCTCCCCGCACCCGAAGCACCAGCTGGATTCACTTTGTCCCAGACTCGCGATGCCCTTCGATACGCCCGTGCACAGCTCCTGGCCACTGATCAAGTGACAAAGCTTGGTGCAAATGTCCTCCTATTCGAAGGGTGAGCTGCTCACACTAGCACTGGCAAAGAAACGCGACTGGTGGCTAACCTCTCCTTTTTGAACGTGTTTTCCAGCTGGGCTGTTACACACCTCCGCAAAGGCTCCCAACACAGGCTGCAGATACGATACTCCGGCAGACCGGCACGCGTCTCATTCGCCTCGCCACCTTCATCTCCTTCTATCCCACCATTCATGGAACTCTTGCCTAGTTTGTAATCGACCCGTTTGTTGTGTCTGTTAAATCCTCTCATCCTGTAGCATCTTCGTTCGGCTTTTCCTCTTTATTCCTCTGTTGTTTTGGCGCTTTGGTCTTGCATGTCACTCATCTTATCTCAATCTGTTAGAATATGTTCTCGGCAACAGGCTCATATGTAGACTTGTATTAATCGAAGTAACTTCGTTCGGTTACCCGGCCAACGGCTTGCGTGGACTACGGTCAGGAAGCACAGTCTCGGTCTTCCCAACGCAGTATTCATTTGGAAATACATGCCAAGAATGTGTACCGCGTAATGCTGCGCCCCCAGTTGATGTCACTCGGTCGGATGCAGCCCGGTAGAGGTAAGCCGGAAAGTGAATGCCGTGCGGCCATGGACTAACACGACATCCTGCGATGCCTCCCGGCATGCCAATTACGCGGAGATGGATTAATTGATTCTGAAAAGAAGATTCCTGGCGGCCTTCCCCCGTCTGCTTCGGGCTTCACGTCGAGGCCCGGATTGGGGGATGGGAAGGAGGCAGGAATTCTCTAGCAGCGCTCGCCGAATGCCAAGACGCTGTAATTCGTGGGCCTTTTATTATTAGAGTCTCAGAGCAGACTCCAGTGTAGAAAGAGCGTGTGGGGCGAAAGCAAGCCCCTGGGCGCGGTCCATTGTCGCCTATTTCAGGAAGGAGCACGGATCGAATGGGTACGTCCGTCGCGACACCTTTTAAAAAGACCACCGCCAAAAATAACTCAATCCCGGGGATCGAAAGGCTGGAGGCTGGTGTCACGACTTGGCACGTAACTGTTTGCTGGGTCGTGAGTTCTAGCAAATCGGGCCGTCGAACACGAGGGGTCCAATCAGGGCGGTGATAAATGTTGGAGACGCTTCGAATCGAGCAATAAATTGCGTCTCGAGCGGTGTATACTTGGCAGGCCAGCGAACGGTTCCATGGCAAGGACCGTTCGGTTGATTGATTCTTGATCGGGCATCCTTTGCCGCAAAGTTCTTTTCCTCTGCAGACACGAATATCGAAGGAAGAATGAGGAGCTGGGAGAGACATTGTGCACGGGTCCCCCATATATGGTTTGGGTAGAGAGAGATGCGAGGGTTGAGTTGGAAGAGAACGTTCAGACAAAATGTCGCGCACCATAATCCCAAACAACCAACCCTTCGAAGCACTGCTCACCTCTCTCGCTCGCAACGTTCTCTCAACCCAACTTGCATTGTATCTAAAAAAGCTGTCGAATAGCCAGCACTCGCAACCCAACAGACCGAATCAGCAACAAGTGGCGCCAGCTTCAGTGCACGGCTTTTCATTTGTATTTGGACCAGCAGCGAAAGGCTAGCGTCAGCACGCTGCAATCAACGCGTTCGGAACCATATTCTCAGTAAAGGAACGTGCTCCAACGCCAGCCTCACCGCAACCGAAGACGCGTGATGGGCAGCAGTGACTTGGAAGCTGGCGGCGTCGTTGTGCCGCTGGTGACGGCAACTCCTTCCAGCGTCGCGTACGTTTCCACTAACCTCCTCAACGTGCTCAACGTGCCTAACACATGTATCTCTCGACGCAGTATGGGATCTCAAGCGGACGACGATTCCTTGGACCAAGCGTCACTCATCGCAAACCTGATGAATCCTCAAACCCAATTGCCACCCGGGCCGGCGTCGTCGACATCTCAGTCTCCTATCAACTCGTCTGGGGCAGTCGAAATGTCGCTTCGACCCATCTTGGACGACAGCATGGGGGACGAAGAATCCCTGCTGGGACCGAGAGGTGCATTGGTCCATCTCGGAAATGAAGACTCTCAACCAGGCGACAGCCACAATACGCCAGGACACCCTCCACAAACCCCACATGCATCCTCGAAGCCTTTACCAGCCCTCAATCGCAGCACGCACCCAACCGCCGGCGATGCGCACCACAGCGAGGACGGCCTCGGTCTCGGTACCGACGTAACTCCGTCGGATCAGGTGACTTTTTTTTCTCCTCCCGTTCCGAAAACACGACCATGTGACTCAATCCGTGCACGCGTTATGCCTCCCTGACACCGCATTCCTCCCGTCCCTCGTCGCGCTCCTTCTTCTCTTTCTCCCCAGCACCACAAAGGCACAGACGCGCTCATCGACCCCGCCGACGACTCTGAATCATCCAAGGAGAAAAGCCCGCAGCCTCCTACGTCCTTTGGCCGCCAATCTCCCGCGTCGGGACCGTCGCCAGGCCCTTTATCTGTCGCTACTAGCATCCCACAAAAAGCTACAACGACCGGCGGCATCGTCACCCCCATTGATCAATCGCCCTCATCGACTTCGTCCCCCTGGCCAAACCCACCGGCAACCCCTGATACTAATTCGCCTCAAGTACCTCCAGTCCAGAATCCAACTCTCCGCATTGCCCGATCCGCATCTGGCAAGAAGCAGCAGAATCCTCGTCTGCGGCCTCTAGGTAGGATTTTACGTCCAAGGAATGTGTATAGATGCTGACCTTTGTCCTCTCGTGCAGGACGACAACGCGACACCGCACCACCAGAAGACAGGAGTCGACCAACGCCCGAGGACGAAACTACAACCGGAGCAGACACTTCGACCACCAGTTCGCAACAAAGAGCAAAGTCCCAACCGCCAGTTCATCGCGACCTGCAAATGCGAAGCAACCTTCCGCCTCCAAGCACACCAGCTCGTACACCTGGCCATTCTCGCCATCCTTCAGGGTCTTCAGCACGTTCAGCACGCCGCGGGCGACCAGCGACCACGCCCACTACTGCTCTTCGCCCTCGACCATCAACCACGTCCCAGTCCGAGGACTCGTTCGTGAGGCTGACAGCTGCCGAGGAACGAGAACGATGGCTGCGAAGCGATGATGCCCAAGGCTTGTCTATCCCAATACAACGATTGCAAGGTGCTAGCAGCAGTGGACCATTCGAGACCGAGACTGAAAGGCATCTTGGGGTGGGAGGATCACGTATGTGATGTCCACCCATCTCTTTTTGACAGTGTTCGCTTACAATACTTTTTTATTTTCCCTTTTTGCTTACACAGTCCGCCCACCTTCACCGCGTCGTCATACCTCGCCTCGACGCCCGGCATCCCCTCCTAAACGATCAACGCCTGCCAAAACCGATCCTCCATTTACCACGGCAACTCGTGGCGGCCAAGACACCGCATTTCCGGCGCCTCAACCACCTGTCCCTCAGACATCTCCTCGAGCGAGACATGCGTTTCAAGATCGGAATTCCAGCATGGCTCCCGCTTCCCGAAACGTTCGCCCTTCAACTCTTAAAGGAAAAGAGAAGCAGGTAGTTTCATCCGTCGAGGAGGAGGAGGAGCAACTGTCGTCCCAAATGTCGCAGATGTCCGTCGAGGGAGCTTCCGCAATCATGGCTGCGCCTGCGATCGGCTCGGACAGCGTTATCATTGGAGCAACTCCTTCCGATACTTCAGGATCTAGTAATCGATCCAAATTCCTCCGAGACTCCATCGGGTTCGATTTCAACGCCAAAGCCCCGTCAGTACCTTCGACCGAATCCCAAAAGTCTAGCAACCCCTCAAACCCTGGTCAGCCTCAATCTGGAATCTCCCACGTAACTGGGGAAGGGCCTGGGGTACCGAGTCCCTTGACATACGAATCGTCTTCGGAAACCAGAAGACGCCTAAATGCTGCCGCCGCTTTGCCACCACCTTCCACCCCTCCGCAAGACCCGCATCGTGGACCGGTGTTTGGAGTCCCGATGGACGTGACTCCTACCCAACCCGGTGAGGTCCTAGACAGCCAGCATCCGCTTGCGCAACTGGCTCGTGAGCGTTTCACGGTTCAAGACCCACAAGGAGTTTCGATCGAGGGGAGCGATAACATTCCGGGCAGTGCAGTGGATGTCCCTATGGTATCAAGGCGTCTAGACTTTGGCGAAAGTGCCAGTGGAAATGAGAGCGGCAGTGTTGAACAAGCCAAGTCCTCCTCCGTTCCCGAGCCCTCACCACAGAGGAAGCCAATCTCCACGCCCACTCGGAATCCGAACGTCACACCTTTGGCTCCTCCACCTCGGATTGAACGAAGTGCACAACCGCAGATGGCAGCGAAACTCCCTATCTTTCCGCCAGTTCGAGCTCTTCGTCCCAGACTCGGTGTCCCTGAACCACCAAGGTTTCCAACTGGGCCGAGCACCGGTCTCAGACCGAGAATCGGACGTCGCGAGCATGAGGACGTTATCGCTGCGACCCCTCAACCTCCATCGGATCCTGGGTTAGCTGGTCCTCGTTCAAGCTCCCCAACTAGACCGAGAGCGGGTGTTTCACCGACCCGCGGACAGCCTCGTCCTGGCTCTTCAGCAAGCTCCCCGGAGCGGCCTCTGGCTGCGGTTGTCGCCGGCTCCACTAACGCTCCCCGAATTTCTCGTCCAGTATACCCCCCAAATCCACCGCTACGGCCTTTCCAACAGGCACTTGTTGGGCCACCGAACACCCGCAAACGTACATTCCAGCAAATGCAAGCCCCAGCCAACCCAGCTACCGAGCAAGACCCCCAGATTCCTTCGAGGACGGATAGAGTGGCCACGCCAGGGCAGGAAGGTCCCTCGGAAGAACCTTCATTCTCGCCCAACACGCGTCGACGGCTCACCAAAGAAGTGACTCCCGCTCGGCAATATCATTCAAAGTCAAAGCTTGAGAGGGATGATGGCAAGAAACGACGACGGATTACCATCGATGTCCCGCCTCCCCAAGACGAAGATGAAGAGATGCAAGATGTCGCTGGGCGAGGTCCTATGTCGTCACCCACTCTTGGCAGACCGCTGCCTCGGTCTTCTCCTCGAAGGGCGCCTGCACCCGTACCTCAAACCCGGTTGGCCGTTCCCGACACCGTCGCTGAGGAGGCCGAAACTTCTCAGGAGACCCTCGACATGGATGTCGATTCGCCCCAAACACCCCCACCACCTCCTCGGCCGTCCTCTCGCGGCTCATCCCGAGGCCGTTCTTCAAGTCGTGGAAGAGCCTCAAGTTCTACGAGAGGCAGGGTTACGCGTTCGAGCTCCAGAACGAGAGCAGGGTCGACGAGGCCAGTTACTCCGGGTTCTACAAGTAGCACTAGGCGATCAGCAAAGAAGCAAAGAACCTCCTTGGGTCCCACAAGTCGCGTATTTGCTCGATGGACCGACCGCTCATTCTATCCCGGCCGAGTGACTGCACAAAACACTCGCAATCGTGCAAGATTCACGGTCTTGTTCGACGACGGGGACTCAATGGAAGTGGACGTTTCGAAAATGCGTCGAGGGGACTTGAGGGTCGGGGATATGTTGATTGTCAATGGCAAGGCACGACAAATCGCGAAAGTCACGGATATCACGGGCTGGGGTGTGGCGGGGAAATGGAGCGTCGATGTGGTTATCAACCATCGAAACGGGTCCCAAGAGGAGGCGACGATTGAGAGCAAGAATCTTCGGGTATCCGAGAAGGAGGTGGAGCGTCAATGGGTCGACCGCAGGCTGGAAATTGACGACGTCGAGCTTGCGGAAATCAACTCGTTCTCGACGAACACGGGAACCAACTCGAATGAAGCAAGCTTGGCAACGCCAGCTCCTAAACCCGCCACTAATGCTCCACCATCAGCTCGCCGTGTCCACTACGCCCTTCCTGGATCCGCTCAACGCCAGCAAGGTGGACGTGTGGGTACGAGGGGCCCGGAGAGAAGCGGCCTGTTTACTGGAATCGCCTTTGTGATCACACATCATCCGGAATCTGGGGTAACAGACGCCCGAAAGGACCGGTTGAAGAAGGACATCGAGCGATACGGCGGTTATGTCGCGAACAACTGGGATGAAGTGTATTCGATAGAGGGGCACGGGAACATATCTGGCCGGAAAGACATCAAATGGGTTCTCAACAAGCCTGGCATTACCAATGTCCTTCTGCTAGCGGATAAAGCGACACAGACTGTCAAATATCTCATGGCGCTCGCACTCGGCGTACCATGTGTTTCAACTCAGTGGATTACCGATTGTCTGGCAGGAGTAAGCCGTTGATTACATGCCTATATCTTTTCATGCCACTAATTCTTTCGAATCTAGATTGAATATACTTGGCCACAGTACCTCCTAACCGCTGGACACTCGGACCATCTCAGTGCTGAAGTATCGCAGCTTTATGACTCTGCTTGGTCATCAGACTTGCAACTCCTGCACAACCCTTTCAGAAGCAGAGTTATCCGACGTCCATGGCATGAGCTGAAGGTTCTCTGCATCCTTCTTTCACCCAGGGTACGTTTTTGGCTTGATAATTTCATTCGACCAAAGCTAATACATCCGCTTCCAGGGAAGGGGTTCAGATCCCAATGTTCTATCGCGATATGTGCAGATGATGTGCGCTCTCGGTGCCGCCAGTGTTGAACTGGTTGCAGATCATAAGAAGGCGTCCCGCCAGTTGTCCACGTACGACCATATCGTAGTGAACGACGAAAAGGTGGCGTCCTTCAAGAAAGATGCTGCGGGGCATGCCTTGCCCCCTATTGGTACCATTAGCTGGTTTAAGCAGTGCCTAATTGGTGGCCATCTTCTCCCATTGAACACTTGACTCTATTATGGTTATTATATTATCTAGGTTTTATTGTATGGCCAATCTTAGGAAATATCGATGATGTTACGAGTCTCAACTTGGAACTCTTGCTATGCACCGTTTTGATTAGAGACCAACGACCCCCGACCTCAATCGTCTCCGCTGCACGTGCTGCGGTTCTCTGCCAAAGACCCCGCGCGTCAAGCGTGGAGTCACCAACTGGCGCCGGCTTGCCTCATCCATCTCGACCCCCCTGTACTCTGACCTCCCTATGGCCCATTTGCCAGAAGACTCAACCGCCACACAACTCGTCTCTGAGGATCCGTCGCTTGCGCGGGCTCCGCAGACCAGAGCCAACACCATCGACCTTTTTCTTCCGCTTTTGGGTGATCCGCCTGACCAAACCGTTCATAATGATGAGACCAAAGGGACCAAAGAGAAGAAGGGCAAGGGCTTTGGGGCATCTATTGAACGGTCAGATTCATACCCTGTGTTTGCCCTGGCGAGTGGAAGTGAATGGGGGGATGATTCATCGGGAATGGTCGATTCTCCTGTCGCCTCGCCGAGAATCGGGGGAGAGATGTGCCCGTACGCCCATCTGTCAGGATGAATAACTGCTATCTCCTAACCCAGGTGCCATATCTACAGGACCCGTCATGCGGCATGTGGCGCGGAGGCTAACGAGGAGAGCAGTTTTCCGAAGGTACTGGTCCGATGACCTTCAATCCCTTACACGCCGCAAATAACTGAGCACATCATCAGGATGCTGAAATAAGAGAACCTTCGCCGGCACCTCCTCAGAAATAACAGCTTGAACGAGGGACAGGAGGGGCTTTTGTCGCCATCTAGCCACTCGGCCCTGAGAGATATTCGAGAACACAGGTATGACTTACCGGCGAATAATGTTCGTCCGAGACAAATAATCGGAATAATCTGATGAATAACAGTTGTTAGGTGTGACTGAACGGAAGGAGCCTTACGACGCCGGTTTTTTCTAGAGGCGGTTTCGCGTTGATCCTGACAGGCATGACAAGTTAGCGGATGGCGATGGTAGCCGACGGGCGTGAGAGAGGTTAAAGGTTGATGATAAAGTACGGAGTACTACTTTGCATGTACGCTTTCTCAGATTAGGTATAGGGCCACATGATACTAGACTCTAGATTTTGATCATTCTCGCCGTTTGCTCGACGAACGGGCGGTCGGATAGAGACTGTTGGCTGCTCACACGCACCAACCAACGATATAGTCGCAGCAGGTTTACAAGGTCCGCGTTTACACAAATACCTTGAAATTCTACCAAACCTAGATTCTATTTTGAGGTCTACTGGGGCTGCCCAGTAGCTGGTCGAGACAATGCTCAAGCCTCGCAAGGCTTCTATCGATAAATCCCTGTGACCACTGAAATGCATATCGATGATACATAGATTCTATACAAAATCCTACAATTCGGAGATCTACCGCAAAAAAAATAGGACCCAAAACGAAAGTGCGGGGGTCTGACTTGTGCTCCAATGCAGTACTCAGGGTAGGGAGGTGTGGGCCAACGCCCGCCCGAGACGAGCATTGGTCTAAGTATTCCCGCCATCCTATTCAACGTTTGAAATTTTGAGGCAAGGCTGTGTGTGTCAAGTTTTTCGAGGCGTAATCCTGATCGATCCAGGTCGACCAAGAGTCCAAATTTCCCGGTCGGCCGTCATCCCGCATGCGGCTTCGACAGTGATCCAAGCATTCTTAGTACCCTAGAGGGGGATAATTAAACCAAGTAGTGCTTACCTCGACGAACTCGCTCCACTCGAATTCCGCAATGAAACGTTTAAGATACGTCACATCTTCAGCGGCAAGGCGCACAGGACACCCTTTGAGAACCAGCTTTTCCAGCTTTGGAGGACGTGGTTGGTCATCGCCCTTTTCTTCCGTGCAGTCTCCAACTTCATTTCTCGACTTGACGATCCGAGTTAACACGTCGGCACTCAACCCCTGAGTTGCAACGAAAGTGAGTTCCTTCAAAGCAAGTCCGCGAGGTTCGTTCTGGTCCCAAACGAGAGCTGATATGGAGTAAGGTCTGAGTTAGACGGCGGCAAGCAAAAATTACATTGACGTATGGACTCACCATCGCTAACAGCGGGGGGAAGGATGCATTGATAAAACTCTATTGATTCCAACTTCCTCAGCATCCTGAACATCTTTGCAAGAATTATATATCCCTTTTCAACGACGGCTGTGAAGAATATTCAACAGTGTTACAAGGTGATAGATCAGCTCGGTACGGCAGATGAAAAAAGCCGGCAAGGCACTCACTGTACTGAACTTTCAGTCGCCTAACATTAGGGAACGGACTCGTTCGGTGTTGCGTTTGCACCATGGAAGTGAACTCCATGTCATGCTGCCCCGGGTTGCCCGTGTAATCCACCACCTTCGGACATCGTAACCGCCGCACCATCCAAAAGTACACATCGCGATCCAACTGTGTCATTTGTAATCTCACCAAGTTAGGTAAAACGAGTTCTTTTTCCAATTCCGGATCTGAGCCTTCGTGGGTGATATTCGACTCATCCACAGTCAACGAGATGAGCGTGCCCGCATTCCGGGTCAAGATTGCAACGAATTCATGTAATGAGGGTGCGCCAGGGGAGTCTTCTCCGAACATTCCAATATGCAAATGTTTGAGCCCAACCCCGGCCATGAACAAAGGTCCATTCCAAGGAACACTGACCCCCGCTAACCGAATACTCTCCAGTGCAGGGAGGTCATCGTTGAAGAGGTTGTCCCACTGTTCTTCGGCCTCAAACTCCGTGCTCTCAACCCGAAGGTGTTTTAAGCGTCTTGCTCGTAGCGTTGCAGGCAAAGAGGATAGGATCTCCAAGCAAACCTGCAGCGCATCTGGATCGACGTGAACCGAAAAGCTTCCCCAACGTTCAATATAGGGAAGAACAAAGGTCATGGCCTTTTCCATTTCTTCTGGACTTGGATCGAAGCCTTCCGATATATCAAACGATATGTGAAGGAGAGCTGATAGAGAGGAGGATGAGAGAGCGCGAGAGATCCACAGGCGGGCTTTGGCATATGGATGCGAGCCGCAAAGGTTGATGTATGTCCAAAGCGATGACGTTGAAAGGGCAAGGGTACGCCAGGTCGGCGACACTGGTTTCACAGAAGAAGAGCTTGAGCATGGGAAGGAGGCGAAAGGACATGATGAACGAACCTTGAGAGACGAGGGTCGGAAACGTGGCTGGATCCGCCCATGTTCCCAGCTGAAACATGAGAACAAGAAGCTCAACCGGAAGTCGATGAATAGGGTGGGTTGGATTCAACGTTTGAGCGAGCCATTCCCCATCAGGTAACGAATTCTTGGCAGGTAAATTTATGAACGGAACGGAAGGCGTGTTGGGGTCTGACGACACTGCCGATCGCACATCGGACAGACGAGGGGAGAGCGTCAGGGAGAGAGATTCCGACGGGGAAAGCGGAGATTCATTTCCTGCCGCGGTGTTGGAACCTGCTGCGGTCGAGAGGTTCTCCTTCACAGAGCGAGGTTCTTCCGGCAACAAAGATGCCTGTAAAATGCAGTTTAGTTGAAACTTGTTACCATTATCATTATGGAGTAGATGGTCACCTCCAGTTCAGAAATCACGTCCCAGGCGGCCATCGTTACTGCTCCAGGTCACGAGCAAACTGGAAGGGGCAGGGCAGGGCAGGGGTAGCAAGGTAGTAGCGAAGCTGTGGGCAGAAAAGGGGGGAAGGTTAAGAATTAGCCAAAGGAACGCCGAACTTATATGCGTAGGGAGGGCGCTCGACCCGAAAACAAGAGGCTGGAAGTTGCCCTTGCCAAGCCGCAGCCACGAATGTGAAAAAAGTGGAAGATGTCGGCGGCAACGGGAATGATCGAAAAAACCCTCCAATCCGTTTTCACATAGAAGTTCGCAGCAATCCAACCAGGCACCGACACCCAGAAACTCGGCCAGCCGGATACTTGGGTCAGAATAGTCAAGGAATGGTTTAGTGCTTTTTATAGGGATTTCCCCTCCGGAGAAAGACGACCGTGATCCACGAGCACGCGAAGAAAGCCGGACTCCAAGCCCCGTGCGCCAGTCTCTGGGTCAGGGCAAAACAAAGACCCTGGACGGGGAGCGATACCGTCTCCGGGTGAAACCGTTGAGGGAAAGGAGCAGTAAAAATCACATTATCAACAGAGAAAATGTTGCCATCCGTAAGCCATGCGATTTCGTTCATGTTGCGTAGTGTTATCACCCGAGGTTCCAACCATATAGGGTTTGGACGAGGATCCTGGGCCAGAGGATGTGACAGTGATTACGTTGGCATTCAGTATGGACAATTTGGCTGCAATATTGACTTTTGGTGCTCTGCTCACAAGAGAGCCGCAGTCCGTGGTGGAACGTGAGTCTCACGGACATGACACGGACGTCCGAAGCTGATCCCAACGACGACACTTAAAGCGTTCCTCGACGAACACAGAGGACTGGTGGTTATCACCGCAAGCATTGATAGGGAAACTCGCACACAAGCACCTATTACTCATTCGGAAAGTGTTGCTGTACAGAGTGCTAAAGACGAATCCGACAGCTTGGCTTTTCCCGAGGGAACGTCGCAACGTCTTCTTCGGCTCCGAGCGAAGTACGCGCTATGAATGGCGGCGGAATTAGAGCCTAGTTCTTCTCAAACGCTCAGTCAGAAGCTACGGCCTCCGTATCAGCCTCAGCCGCATTACGAGGTACTAAACCTCCTTCGGTCTAAACGGCTTATCCGTTCTCTTCCCCCTCAAAATCCAACGTGATCACCAACTCCTCTCCAGTCAGAGCGATTGGTGGCACCAAAGGTGCTTGTTGTGAATTCAAACCCAGCGACGGGGGCACAATTATCTCCTCCCATCCCTCGTCACTACTCGAATCGTCTTCACCTTCCTTCTCTCCAGCAACATCTTCGTACGAGGCAAAATCATCACCAGTTAGGTTCACGAAGCCGATGTCGATACCGACCACTGGGCCGGTTTGCTGTGTTATAACTGGTGATTCCTTGATGGCCTCTGCTAGGAAAGTTTCGGCAACTAAATCTGGAATATTGTTCATGTTTCCTTCCTACATGCGGGGACGGCGACCGACAACGTCAGCTTCACACGGTCATTCGTTTTCAAAGGTCAGAAATGGTACTTACTGAGACAGCTCCAGGGCTGGGGAAGAGTGAAACATCTGGTCCAGTGCTAGTCAAAGGAGTGCGTAGACTTAGATCCCATGGCCCTGTCGAGGTCAACCGACCAGTGGTGCTCGGCGTAAATGAAAGGGCAGGCAAGTCATCAAATGAATCGGCAAACAGGGCGTTAACTGGAGAAGTAATGCCTCTGTTGAGGGGTTGCCGTGATGAGGCTGCTGGCGTTGGGGATGCTGTAGGCGGGATACAATCGCCGCCATCCTCACGTGACAGCTTGGGAGCGAGGTATGGCTGAAATATCCCGAGCCCCGACGAAAAGTCCTGCTCTCGACCAACAGGGTGAAAAATATCGGGGGCCAACTCTAACCGTACCAACGGAAGTCTTTGAATCTGTGCACATGAGGAAGACTCGGTGAGGTGGATTTGTAGCCCATGGAGGAAAGGCCCGTCCTCTTGGGGCCGATGGAAAGCAATCACTGGTGGCAGTCCAGGGATCTGCTCACTTCTCGATACAGGGGATGGAATTACTGTGCTCCAAAGAGCATTGGGAGCGGCCTGAAGGCGCCCGGACGTGGAAGAATCGGCTTGCTTGTCTATTTGCGGCTCCTAGAACCAGAGCCAGAACGAAGAATGAAAATGGAAGAGGTATCAGCCAATACTGAGGGCGAACACTAGAGAAGACGTGCATTGCGTACTTCTATCCTCATCTCTACATCTTCGGCCACATCGATGTCCATGGATGAGCAGTCTTTCCACGACGGGTTTATGGGTAGAGGCTCAGGCGGAAAAGGAGCGAGGGTGCTCAGGGGCTGTTGCAGCAGCCCATTTCTTGCCCATTCAGGTTCGGAAGGGCATGGCACCTGTTCGTTCGACTGGATCCTTGTCACCAGGGGAGGGATACTGATGTGCGAACTCGCTTCGTTGCTTCCCATATCAATGTCAGACACAATATCAACATATTCGATTCCCATGGAGGTCTTTGAGGACGATCTCTGGGGATGTTGTGCCGGGCAATTGGACAAATCCTCATCTTCCACGATCATCTCGACGTCCCCCTGCATGGTTGGGGCAGGGCGATGATCTATAAATTGGAGCAATTTTTCTGGGCTCCTGACGACAGGGTGATGTACGAAAACATTTGATGCGCATATAGGAGCTGGTAGTGGTCGAGAATCCACAGGGTCGCCGTTCCATGGAAAGCCAGCTTGAGTGGAAGCCCGGCCACCTAACTGAATGGTCTTGTGATTAGCTCGACTGAGATAAAAGCCAGTCTATGTCTTACCTTGTGACTTTCAAGATTTGAACCTTGTTTGGTATCTTCTTCCCGATACCCATAAATTCGGCTGGGCGGCTGACCCTCCATTCGAAGACTCAGTCTCCTGAATTTCGCTCTGAACACTTTGCGCCATGTTTCGTAGGTAATGTCTATATGATGGATTTCATTGGATCGGTAAGCATAAAAACACGAAAGATAAGTGGTTCGCAATGGATCTCGCCTTCTGAGGTGTCGGGAAGCTCTTGATCGAATGTGCACACTCGATTGGGTGGAGTAGGTAGCTGCTTTCCGGTCTTGTAGGACTTTTCTGAGGAAAATTCTAAGCCAAAGCAACGAAAATATTAGCCGGCAGTGGTTGAGCAGGAGGGCTCAATGTAATTGACCTTCTCGGGCGGAATCTCCATCCAGAACGGTGCACGATATTCCGTCAACATCTCCTACAACGAGCTCCTCCTCTGAACTGTCCTCCTCCAACATTGCGTGGATACTTTGTCGTAACATGGGGTATTTTGGGGCCGGTCGCTCTATCGGTCTATATACAGGAAGCCTGAGGACTCGAGGGTGACGAGCCGGACTTGGAGAAATACGTGCTGATAGAGATGATACCCTTGTTGGAGAGTAGCATTCTGCTTCTTTGAAGTACGGTAGCTTAGGCAAAGAAGTGGAGGGGCGAGCAGCTGGGATTTTGACGTTGGGCGAGCGTCGGGACTGTCTATCACGATACCGGACGACGAGGACCACAAGCCAGGTTATCACC